>JAOBRD020331724.1:0-21158 GCA_027575215.2 Hydrozoanthus sils | reverse complement strand
AGTAAGTAAGTAAGTAAGTAAGTAAGTAAGTAAGTAAGTAAGTAAGTAAGTAAGTAAGTAAGTAAGTAAGTAAGTAGTTAGTAATCTATTGATGATGATTTTAAATGTTTCTACTAAAAAGATTTACCATTTAATGGCAGTGAGTACAACAAATAGGAAGAAAACGTATTTTTCTTCTCCTAAAAACTGAACTGAACCAAAATAATTTGGTTCCGGTCCAAAATCTAGAGAGAGATTTGCCATCCCTGTCTGACGTTAACTACGACCCTGGAAGATGCTAAATCTCTTAACCCTACTTTTCTCGAATGATAGTGTCTCACCGGAAATCAAACACTCGATTGTTTTTTTCCGAAGGAAAAAAAGAACAAGGAAAATCTCGGATGTTCGTTTGCGCTCTCTTTTCCCCGCCTTCTGGTTCCATAATTCCTATCGTTTGTCAATCTTACAGATAAGTTTAGCCGAATAGTATAAAACAAAAACAACACAATGACTAAAAAGATAAGTTTATTTTTCTAACCTTAAACCGGAATACTATTGCACTCTCTTATTGAGATCGTTTTCAGATCGCCGTCTATAAATATCAGGTTATCTTGTCGCTAAAGTGCGAATTCTAAATAAGTGTATTTTCAAAATAACCTTGTAATTAGAATAATTCTTACTGCACACAAAGAAAAGTTTTATCTTTCCGTGATATCTCTTAAATATAACTGTAAGTGGTTTTTCCAAAGATTGAGGTATTGCCATAAGAAACTGGCGCGCAATGAGCTGTTTGTCGTATTTTGCACTGCAAGAAACTCATTTCAACGCCTAGTCAGTGATCCTTGTTTCTTCGTGCAGTTCCTTTAAGCGGAAGAAAAGCCTTACCTCACAAAATACTTTCCTTGCTTCTCCTTCGTAGAAATTTCCAACAATTATTCGTGCGTCTTTTTTCTACATTTGTTTCAGCGACCATTTGCAAAAGAAACATAACAGTGTAAATGGCAGAACCGTCAGTCTACACAAGCACTGTATCAAGAGCAGCTAACAAACCTTTGTCTTTAAACACGCTTTTCTACTTTAAGAATAACCGTAATAAGAATACCGAGGCTGAAACCACCCAAAAATAAGAACAAATTAAGAACAAGATGAGGCTGAAATCAAAACTTATTAAAATTAACTAGTTAGTAAAAATCGTTTTGTCCGTTAATGCTTGCATACCTGAATGTAGTTTCAGATACTTGTTTGTTTGTTAAATGCTAAACTATACAAAGTTTCCATTTAGTGATGCTTGAAGATCTTCCTCATGGCAATTTTTGCAGACAAGGCTGAAATTGCTCTCAAAGTAAGAATGATTGAGGCTGAGCAAAATTTTACTGGTTCTTAAAAAAATTGTATGAACTTGAATATATGTTAACGCATTAGTTCACAACCAATATTTCTAGGTCAAAAACAGCACAGTACTATTTTAACATTCTTCTCCAAATTTTTATACTGACCTTAAGGTTAGACATCTGATTAGCAGGATTTATAGTAAAGCTCTCGGCGGCAACAATAGAGATATTCTCAGCTCGTAGCAGACTCTGCAGTTTCCGCATAGCCTGGAATGAAAGCGCGAGGAATAAAATTTAGAGGGCAGGAAAAGTAAAGGTAGACAAGCTAAGATCCGAAGAAAGTTAGCTGCAACCTTATACCTCACTTACTTTTTTGTGATTTTACTATTTTCTTGATTTTTTGCCTTTAATGATTATTAAATTTTTGTTATCACTTCAAAAGAACATAAGCCCTATGTAAAGGAAGCAGCGTCTTTGACGCAAAGCACTTCCGTGTTCAACCTACACCGCAGTCAACATATTCTGATGCAAATAAACCGACCCTAATTTTCCCCTCTAGAAAGGTGTCATAAGCTGGCATTGTAAACTCAAAACAATTTGTTTCTTAAAAAAGATACCATTCTGCAGATCGATGTTATGAGTGGAAATACTAACTATATATTCGAACTTCATAAAAAGTTGAAACAAATTTAAACGATCTTGCTACTACTGTGAATTAGCAGGTTATTCGATAAGCAAAACTGAAGCAAACAACGAAAATAGGCTGGCGGTTTTACCCACACATTACGGAAACACGGGAAGATATTTTAAAGTACGCAAAACGCTTACTTCAGAGAATATGCCAGACGGGTGTTCATGATGGAGTGTAGCCACTCGTTTCCAACCAAATTTGTTCATCAGTGCTATCCTTGCAGGATTAAAAGCGGAGTCTGATGAAACAGTTCGGAAAAACCTCGGATAGACTTGGCGATTGCTGAAGGCGGGTGAGGTTGCTCCGTAAGATATCTGCAAAACAAATTTCGGTAGATATCGTATCAGAATTTTGTATATCTCTATGTGAATACAAACTTAATATGAACTAAATGGACTAAAGTTAATATCTTTTTACCTGAACCAAATTCCAGGCGCTGGCAATTTCTGCAATCGGCTGAGTAACTCCTGAGAAAGCAGGCCCCAAAAGCATGATTTTCTGAGGTTTACTGTAAATGTGGTCGTACATGATATGAAGACCAACTCCTGGATCACACTGAAAATAAATAAGAAACAACGAAAAGGTTTATCCTATATGAAATACTTTGAAGAATTCTTTTTTTGTAATTCATCTTACAAAATAGGAGAATTTGTGTTATCAAAAACCAATAAAATTTGTTCTGATATTTTTTTCATTTGAGACTCAAAAAGCTTTCAACGGCCATGTATTTTCAACGGATTTGTTATTTTTATCTTATCGATGAAGTTTTCTTTTTGGGACACTTTATTTAGTACATGAAATGACCGAATAAAAATTTTGAAGGAGGTACGAAAGCACATGTACATATTGTCAGTACAGCACAGTTATAAAACATCTAAACATGAAAAAAGTTAAAAGTTTGGATTTTGTGTTTAAGAAATATGTTATCGACAACGACTTTCGATTTGTACTGCATTCCCTGTTTATATAACTTAGTTTATTGGTCCATGCATTTTAAAGCTCGCGCAAAATTTCACAGCTCACAACTTAACTAAAGTTTAAGCATCTTCTTGTGTTCACTAGAAAGTGAAGCAAGCACAAGGGAATCCTCACTCTCCCCATTCTCCTTGCGCCTGCTGTGAAGACTAGTGTTCAGTTTTCCCTTTTGTTTATGTTTAAAGCTGGAGCCCTCAATGTTAGTGTTATAAACCCAGACCTTGGTATCGTTCCAGGCCATTTGAAGGTGATAGTCCGGCAGTATGTCGTCCCGTCTGTTTACTTGATCAAGGGCAAGCTGTGTCGCTGTCCAAGTAGCGTTACCTCCTGTCCAACAGGGGCCGGTCAGCGGGAAATACGCTCCAATAGTTAGAGTTTTGCGCAAAGGTACCCCTGCCATGAGGTTACAATAAACATCTTTAATTAAAACACAGGCGTACGACGTTTAAGTGTGTATGGCCATTTAGATTGAAGAAACTAAGCCCGGGGGTCCGGTTGTTCAAAAGCCGGTTAATTTTAATATTGGGGTAAAGTGCATATAAAGTGCAAAATTGTATTGCTTCAGTGGATAGACCTTGCTAATTTAGCAATAACGAAGAAGAAACTTTGTTGAAATCTTTTATGTATCTTGAGATATTAACACTTAGTCTTTAAGTTTATAACTGATGACGTCATGAGTGGTTCCGATAAATTTGCATTTTTGCTACTAATCCACAACCTTTGAATGAATTTGAGCCAAACTTGGACGATTGCCTATCTACCTCGAGATACATCATCATCAGCCCAATTTTGGCTTAAATACATCCAAAGGTTATGAATTGGCAGCAGGTTTTTAAAATACTTAACTGACCAATCTGGGTTAGGATTTTAAAATCGGTCTTTGAACAACTGGGTCTGTTGATTATATGGTGTACTTCATTTGACCGAGCTATATATAAGCAATCTGTTCGGCTAGTGTAAAGTACGCCGTTTAAACCGAGTGCAGAAGCTGCGTTTGTAAAGAATTATAGCAAAGACTTTCTTTCATTGATGGCAAAGATCACTTGACATATTTATACTGAAGTAAACAATGGTATAACATCCATGTATTTGTTTTCCTTGTAACTGTTTAGTTCTCCTTCGCCCATCCCGTATCGAAACTGTGAAGAACAGCTTTATGGGAATATGTCTATGAATACCTCAATGTATTCTAGTTGGTAAATCGCATTGAATAATTATGAGATAAAAAAACAAACAAAATCTTTCTTTGTTTGAACTAAGACTAAGTTTTCTTTCTCATAACATACTAAACTATACTAGTCTACTTAATAAAACTAAAAGTTTGTGTGGATTTTGTTAATGAAAATTGACACTTTAGGTTTGTTTCAACCTTTACTTCCAAACAACAAAAGGAAAAAAAGGCAAAGGACTTTAAGTGTGAATGATTAAAGGTTAAAATGATCGAGCTTTGATACTACGACGTGACAGAAAGTTACAAGTACCGTGTCTTTGATCAAATAAACTGATAAAGCATAATCTCATTCTTATCATTTTACAGATAAGAAGTTTTCTTAGTTTTAGTTTTGTTCCGAAGACTGAAGTAATACGAATTGTTACAGATCTGCAAACTCGAGGCTTGGGTTGTCAAGTATGAAGTTGAGAGAGTGTGGTTTAGATTTAACTAATTACTATAACAAGATCTGCCTACCTTTGACCCAAGGAATTATAGCTGCAACAACCAACACTATTCGAGTCACACAGAGCGCTTCCCGCATAGCGACCTTTACAGCTTCTTCTGCCGGAGAGACGTCTTGAATATCCCAGGATGAAACATTCTTTGTTTTCTAAAACATCTGCAAAACCAGTTCTTTTCAAGAAAGTTATTAGTTTACTTAAAGCGAGTGCGCATCATTCGAACAAAGTTTTTGAAACTGCGTATATGCTCGCATGTGATAATGGAATGTGTAACTTTATTTCAATGTTTATTCTTTGTAGCTCCTAACGAGACAGTCTTTTGTTACCTTATTTGTTTAGCTTGCATAGCATGCGTTCGTTTGGCTTTTTTGCGGTCCCTTTGCGGTCTTCGTATAACTTAGCCGCGCCGCAGAGATCTGGGTGGCCTCCAATCACATCTATAGGTATGATATGGACCCTCCCAGGTCTTTAGAAGCAACGAAGAGGCAACATCGACTATGACAACGGCTTACGAAAAAAACTTTCTTGCTTCCCCTATCCGACCATGTCTGGCTCGTTTGCTCTCTCTTTTGTTCTAGTTAGGCTTTGCGAACAGAAAAAGATTAAAGTTTCCCTATAAAGAGGAAAGAGTACTGACAAATCTTTTTGTCGTTCCCGTAGCCGTAAGAGCTCCAAAACTGAGATTTTTATGTAGCATAAACTTTGAATAAAACGACGTGCAGGTAGTCAGCACAACTGTATCCACTATATTTGCTCTCTGCCGTCCTCGTTGGAGTTGCCGTCCTCGTTCGCAAAGAAAACTGACCGGATCAGCTGGCACCGCGATACTGATCATGAACTAGCTTTACTGTACTTTACTAAAGAGGGAGGGGACAGGAATCGGTTACACGATTATAACTCAGTAACAAAAATGATATTTTGTTTTTATTTTCAAAAAATCAAAAGACCAAAAGTGCTTACATGACTGTACTGGTAGTCCATACTGAACAACAAAACAATTAAAGACAGTTTGAACATTTTTTGTTTTAATGAAGCTGTTACCAAGTTTAACTGCGATAAAAAAAAGTTAAAATACGCTGAATATTACAAGCTTTATAGCAAATTGTTTTAAGAATAGACCGACCACATAAAAATCTTTCAGTAGGATCGTTTGAAAAAAAAAACATTTTGAAAACTGTTGCATCTTCTATGTTCTATGCCGTATCGTTTAACTAAATTTAACTTTAATTATTGCTGTATATTGCAGCTCATTTTGTTCTATTAAAAGGTGAAGAAATGAAGAACGGCCGATTTTGAAATGGCATTTTATGAGCTTGGGTAGCTTGTGGCTCAGGTGTATTTGACACTCTCTCCCTTACACTTCCTGCGAGCAAAACATTTGCCGATTGCCTCAATCCTGAAGGAAAGCAAGAAAATGACAATTAGGTTCCGATGAGAATATGCCGTTAGAGGAGTTGAGAGAAGAGATTTTCGAGCAATAACTCTATGGGCAAGAGCAAGTCAGTACTTGAACTTTAATGAACAACATGACAAACCGTATAAAAACTATGTGTTCACATTGGGAATATTATACCGCAGAACTAAAACTTAACCAGGACTTCTACAATGTCTTGAGTGATAAATTTGGGAATGGGGAGCTTTAAGCGGCGGATCAAAAAATGATTTAAACCAGCTAAACAAGTAAACGAATTATACAATCGTAATATAACAAAGAAGATAAGACTTCGATCTTAGTTTTGAGCTGCAAGGATGGTACAAAGACTAACCGAAAATACCACCTTGAAACTTGATATTCGAGTAAACAGGAAAGCACACAGTAACCAGATTGACCGGGCCCTAGTTTACAGAGCATGAGTTTGTGGTTCAAGTACCCGTAAGGTCTGAGAAGAAAAAATTAAAGAAAAATATATGTGTATAGAGGGTAGTGGGGAGAACATAGTAAGGGAAAGGGTGGGGAGTATACAAAGAGTGAATGGTGAACGGGAGAAAGAGAGTAGGATGCACGATTGATTTGGGTTTCTTTACACACATTAAGCTACCTACGGAGTCAGTTTTTTTTTTAAAAAACACCCAGTGCTTATTGTTTGCTTCCCAGGTACTACAAAAAGCATGCAGTAAATTTGTTTGACCAACATTTGGGACTATCCAACTCTGCATGCCCTGGGGTTTGCTTAGAGTAACTACCCGTAATTATTAAAACACCGAGTTTCAGAAGCAATACTTGGGACATCAAATAGATAACTAAAATGTTTTGAAAATATTTCTTACGATCATCCGATGCGACTTGAGCATCTTTACGTGACGCTTGTTGTGGATTCGGGCTTGTTGTCAATGAACTGTCTGCTACTACTGTGTTACTGCAGATTGATGTTTTGCAAGGGCCTTGAACCAAAGGAACATCGTTATTATAAGCAGTCTCATCCCGTTGTTCAACCTCAGGAGTGTGGAGTAAAGTGCCTGACGTCTCCTGAGTCTAAACAAAAAATAATACATGCATAAAAGTGACTGCCATTCGTGTTCTTATCATAAGTTGTACCAACTGATTATAACCGAGATGATTTCAGCCAAACAGGTTTTATTTCATTGTCAGTTAAATTTGCTATACTATACGTTTTCTTGGAAAAGATGCATGTTGTTAAAGTCCCAATCAAGCTTATTTTTTTAAGTTTCAGATGAAAATTAGAACCCTTTGATAATAGTAATTTTTGAAAATAAAACCTTTTCTCGCCGTTCCTGTTACATTTTTTAGACTTGAAGCGTGCAATGATGACGTAGCAGGAGGCATATAACGTAGCACGAAGCATGCAGCAGAGACAATCTTTTTTATCTCAAAAAATTCAAGTCTGGCTACAATAGTCACATTGTTACAACTTTAATCAATGAACTATTCCCTTGAAATTGTTTGAAATAAAAATTTTATGACATTTTTTAATAGAAATGAAATTTTTTAAACAAAAACCACATAACTCACTGCTGCTACGTCACAGGTTACCAGTCCCGGCCTGCTCGGTCAAAATTTACATTACAATCTTTTTTTGATTAAAAAGCATACTTAGACGTGGTTATTCGATTTTTTAGTTTACAGATGACAACAGTTTTAATCTGGAACTTAAAAAAATTAGCTTGATAGGGACTTTAAAAACGGTGTAGCTTTCCACTAACAGTTAATACCTGCTGGGTCTTCTCATCAGTAACTCTTACGTCTGGCATTTTCAGTCGTTCTAACTCACTCTCCAGACTCTTCTTGCTAATAGAAATGAGAAAGCACGAATCATGCGTGGAACACTAGAAAAATGTTTACTTCTTGGTCAGCACTCCATTGAATTTTTTTGTTTTACAAGCTAAAAAAAGTACAAAGAAAACATGTGCTTCCCTTACATCATTTCCTCCTTTTCTAGCTCGCTTTCAAACTGAGCAAGCGAATCCGAAGCTTCTTGATTTATCGCAGCGAAGACGTTCCTTTAGAAGATAGAAAAAAAATCAAACAACTTAATTTTTTCCCAGATTTACAAGCTTTGCCGTGATTATGAAACCGCTCAAGATAAATTTTTCCGTCGGTCGATGCATTTATTTCGATAAGTTGTCAGAAAACTGCGGATGAACAATATAATAATAACAGTAACAATGATATTAATAACGATGATAATAAAAGATCACAAAAATAGCATATATGACAATATAAACAATGTTAACAGAAACAACATTAACAATCTTAATAATGATAACATTAGCAATGATATAGTAGTTTTACCACTGTTAAATCTTTACTGGTTTTCAAGCTTATAGTGTTATATTTTTGTACATAAGTTTTTATAAGAAGTACTTACTGGGCTGTTAGAAGCTCTTCTGGAGTAACACCATGCACAAAAGTTTTCGCAATTTTGTCTGCGGAGGTAGTGGGAAGTTGGATAAGGTCCATAAAAAAGGCACAATGTTTGGAATAATGTATAATTAGTAGCAGCTTTTTTACCTTTGAATTTTTCGTTCTCCACGTCAATATTTTGCATCTGTTCCTGTAATTCCTCAAGAGTGCTTCCGAGATCTTTCACTGTAAACAAACGGGAAGTCTTGACACCACATCGGTTCGAAAGTTTTTTTCACTGATTATTTTGTCAGAAAACCGGCTGTTCACACTATTATGGAATGGAGTTCAGCATGATGAATAAAGCAAAAAAGCGTTCCTGCTGCCAAGTTCTAAGGCAAAAAATTGATACCAACAAATGAATTTTCTAACCTTGCGTAGCAGCGTCTAAAGACTGTTTGTTCCAATCTTCTTTTTCTTTTAGGATATTATCTTCTTTCTGAAAAAACAAAACAATCTCAGTAAGTTTGTGTGAAAGGGAATGCAAACTTACCTGCATTGAATTGAACTGACACGTGAACAAAATGCAACTTACGTAGTAGCTTTTGGCGTTCCGAAACCTTTCAGCTATTTCAAAGAGTTTGTCCTCAAATCGCCTCCTGAAACAATAATTTGAGTTGTTTTTTTTGCGGAAAACCTTTTAGGTGAGACGTGAATAATAGAACGATTTCAAAATACGGTTCTTACCAGAGTGAGCTCAACGACTAATCGCCGCCTTGTTAGCTCAGTCAGTAACGCCCCAGTCATCGTGCAGGAGCCCCGGGTTCGTTCCCGGTGCTTCACTCATGCAGGATCTTAAAAAAACTCTTAGAAGGTGCTGCATTTACTCTAACATTTGCAAACGGTTAGACCTTCGTGTCTCCTCGGATAAGAAGGTTAAACCGTATGCCCTCGGAATCCTATAATTGGGTTGTATTCACCCTTTTTTTACATATTTAGACACTAATTAAAAACATGGTACCTATTAAAACTGACAGATTGTTAGAAATAAGCTGATGAAGATTAGGAAGTGTTGGACCTTAGTCAGAGTAAATTTAAGCCAATAATAAATTGTCTCTTTTTAGTTGATCATTATACAAAACCCTTACACTCGGCAGATTGGGCGTCTTTGAACATTTTTTTACTTACACTTCGTCATCATCCTTTTTCTCTTGCTCCTGTATACGCTTGCTCAGAATGTTGATCGTTGAGCGCTTTTCTTCATTAAGTTCTTTGAGCCTTTTATCAGCAATTGTAACAGTTGTTAAAAAATAACTGTAAATGTGTAAACCATTTTCGGGAAGGGGTCAGATTTGAACTCCTTTTCAACTGGACAACTTAATTTACAGTTCAATAACTTTTGGTTCTGTGAGCTGCAGGTTGGGGAAAGCGGTCAAGGAAAACCTTGAGATGTTATCTATTTTATATTGATCATACCATAAACTTTGGGCTAGTTTGAAAGCGTCATTTATTTCAATCAGTAAAAGACGATTACCTTTTCTTCTGATATAAAGTATAGACAAACCAGCCTCATATTCAGTTTTAGAACGCTTTTATCTGACATCATGCAAAACTAATCTGGGCGTATGTATCGTCTATTTTTTCAGTTTTGGTTGGATTTGCTTACGTTTGTTTACTAGCTTTAAACTCACCTGTCAGCTTGAGCCTGATTTTGAGAAACCCTTTGCTTGGCAATGGTAACCGTTTCTAGGAAATAGTATTGAAGAAGCTGAATAATATTAAAAATTCAAATTTCTATAATTTAAGAAAACATTTCCAACCAATAATGAAACTACGAGGAACTGAAACATCTTTTTTATTGCCTTAAATATTTAACTTGGTTACCACAGGTCAGGTCATCAAAATGCAAGCTCTACAAAACAATTTAGCAAACGAACTTGCATTGTTGACATGATGATTTGTCAGGTCAGGCAATAAAGCAAGAAGAAAAGCTTTTCTTAATCTCTATACGGGCAGGGCTTTTTCTTGTATTCCAACGAAGAGAAAAAAGTAAGTCTTTTCTTTTTCTTCTTGTTTGTTTGTGGGGAAATAAAAAAACTCTGCTCGCAGGGTAATGTTTCACCTTGATCCTCAATTCATTGCTACGTTAGCAGTGGCACTCAGCTTTCTCGTCTCTTCCAGCTAAGGACTGGAACATGGCAGACGCGTATTAAGATGTGGTTTTGCAAGAATATAGTGCATCAGAGATACACGGAAAGACGCTGAAAGAACCAGTGTGCGGCTAGCAACACCAAAATGGAGGAAAAGGTACGAACTGGTCATTCAGCCAAACAGGCCATGCATCCTCAGCTAGCAAATCATGAATGCAGCTCTCAACAATTACAATACAAATTTCACCAATATAATCTTTTTGTGACTTTTCAAGACTTTTCTAACAACCCTGTAGGCAGTCTGTCTTATGAGAGATCATTTTCTGGCCTTCTTATTTTTAAACTGTGGGCACACTCATCAATGCCTGAAGAACCTCTCAGTGGATTGGGAATGTTAAAAATTTACCGTGGAACCGGATTAATACCAAAACAACAAGAAATCTATGAGAGAAAAACGAAATGGAGGCAATTGGCTAAGTAGGATCAGCTTTCCCCTCCTACGTTTCCTTAGGGTTTAGATTCTCGTGGCTTTATAGAAAGCCGAGATCCTAAACGCTTTGTGTCTTTAAAACATTCTCAAACTCATTAATAATTCATATAACGATTAGCCAACCACTAATCGCCATTGTGGTCAGTTGGATGAGACTAGAAATCTAATGAAACATCAGTTCTAAAAACATATGTGTTTCAACTGTTTTCGAACACACGAGTAAAATGTTTCTTAATCTGCATACTCATGAACCAACGAAGCAACAGCGTCTCAGTTAAAGCGAATAATTCTCCTTAGATGGCTTTTCCGCTTCTTGAACAAATCCAGTCATCCAGTACTTCTACGAATAGTCGCTTAATTTTTATATTAATGGAGACTGGCGTCTGCACGTAGGCTTGTCATCCAGCTGCTGTTTAGGATTTTGACAACCCTTTCCATGAAAGGCACATTTAAGAACTGTGCTCTGTGAAGCTCCTAATCTTTGATTAGACAATCAAGTTCTAATGTCGGTACTTTTAACTTCCATTTGTTCTGTGTAGGGTCGGCTTTGGTACGGCCTTTTCTTCCAAAATGTACCTTTTCTTCTTATGTTTGCTGGTCTGAACTTGTAAGCCATGGCGAAAGGGACAAGAAGCAAAGCGCTCGTTTCGATAGCAAAGCAACAAATGTGTTACCGAAACTAATTAGAACAAGCTGTTGCCAAAAGTGAGAAAACTTAACGAGTACGTGTCAGATATATGATAAATGAATTATCGTCGCCGTGAGATGATGGGAAAAGCTCACGGCAACGATAATTCATTTATCATATATACTTCAAGTTTATACTACGATAATTCATCGTCGCCGTGAGATGATGGGAAAAGCTCACGGCGACGATAATTCATTTATCATATATACTTCAAGTCTATACTACGATAATTCATTTATCATATATACTTCAAGTTTATACTACTCGCCGACGCACTCAATAGTTTTTTTAAAAACTATATACCATACGTGTCAGATAGCCGTGACTGACAAAGACAACAAATTATAACCTAGTAACTACTTGATTAGATGTCATACTTTAAATCCAGCTTAATTTTTTGGATTTTTTTTTTAATTTTAGAAATGCTTTGACAATACTAGAAAGTTGTTTCAATAAAGCTTGTATTGTTTGATTGACTCTTATAAACCACTGTTACCTTGCATTTTCATGTACTTTTCCTTACTTTGGTAGCACTTCTCAGTCGCTAAAAAGAAAAAACGAAATGTTCAAACTCAAGTAAGGCCTGCATCACAGATTCAGCTTGTTTTGTCCTCTCAAATCCAAATCTTAAGAATGAGTTCCCTATAGAAAAACTAGACTAAAAACTTTGTCTAATTTGGGAAATGAAACAAAACGGAAGACGGGTAGTGGATTTACCGTTTAGGTCAATTGTAATGCAATCACTAATCAAAATTGAAAATTCTCAGTAGGAATTATTAAATCGTTTAAAATATAATTTGTACAAGTGTTTAGTGTCACTAAATGTAATGACCTTAATAATGTTATTGAAACTTAGTTAATTAGAATGTTATCAGATTTTCGATAATATCGGCTGTGTCTGAGCTTGAAACTTATCACAGTTTCCTTTGAAGGTTGAGTTGTTGGTAGGTGACCGCTTACATTAACTTAATTCTAGAAGTTTTAAATTTTTTTCACAAAAACACAACATACCATTATCCAGCTTTTTTTCCAGACTTTTACGGCGTGCTTTTGCTTCCTTGTAGCGGAGTTCAAGCTTTTCTTTTTCTATGACAAACAAATTTTAAAAATTAAATTTATACAAAAGAACTTGTTTTGATTAAGCGCTTTTCATATTTAATAATTAAGATAAGACTCAACCACATTTTAGAGTAACGTAAACATTTGACTGCAATCTCGAGTGAACACCTTTTTTGAAGAATAATAAGGTCATGAGAAGTTAACAATTATGTTTTTTAAAATTATTTTCTTAACTGTTTATTTTGGGTTTTTTTTAGCCTCAGGTTTCAAAGCATGACGTTCAAACCGAACTAAAAGCTGCTTAAAAAGTCTGTGGTTGTACAGTTTTTCACCTTTTTGAACGTTTCACGCTATTGCCGCCGGGTTTTTTTTTCACTTTCTTACCTTTTTGGAGTTCTTGTAACGAGTTTATCAAGACTTCTATACGAAAGTCTGACGAAGTAGCCATTTCGAATTTCAAGGGAACACGAAGAGACCTGTCGACTCATCCTGGGTGACGCGCGCGCGAACGCGCGAACAGAAAGAAAAAGCGCGCGAAATGACGTTTCTGAGCCTACGTTACAGTTGACCAGCAAGCTTCTCTGTGAAACTAAACGTGGAAAAATCGAAAAAGGGGAATAGAAAGTCAGTTGTTGTTTGAAAATATCACAAATCCGTACTTCATCTAACATGATCAGCACTTCAGCAGTAAAAGAAATCGGTTCATTACTGCAAGATCAATCGAAGTAAGTAACTGGCTGATGTTTATGAACGAGAAAATACCAAGAATGAACTTAATGGACGAAAACATGTATAAACACCAAACACGCTTATTCAGTTACTGAACATGTGAATTCCTAACAAGTAACTGCTTCCATTATTTGTTTTTGCACTAGGCCCTTAAATTATGCGTGTGCTAGTTATCTTAAGTCTGTGTATCTTCTCAAGTTAATTAGCTCATCTTTTCTCTACAGACCACTGACTGATAGATTTAGAGCTCTGTTTACTCTCAAAAATCTTGGTGGCCATGAAGCCATAGATGCTATTGGTGAATGTAAGTGGTCTGGTTGTTTCTGGTATTAAAGTTTTTTTTTATAAAATTATAATTTGTCACCTAAAATTTGTGTTACACACTTGAATTGAAGCTGTTTATTGTCAACAAATCAGCCAAGGGAAAGATTCCAAGGCTGACTTGGTAGCAGATTATAGAGCCGATATGCGTACATAAATGAATCTGGCAAAGGGAAAAAAATTCTTGATTGCATTACTTAGTGTGATGTAATGTAATTTAACAATGGGACAGAGGAGTGAGCCATTTGCTGTATGAGTTTTTGCAAATGAGGCAATCACAGTAGGAACTTTTCATGGCCGGTGACGTTATGAATTTTCAACAACAACCCTTAATCTGTACCATAAGAGATATAACTATGGTATAGGTTTATCAAAAAGGCTGGCAGCCAGTTAAGGTCTTCAAATTACTAAATGGCTGGCAATTAAACTTTTTCCAATAATTCTCAAAATCTATGAGAAAAACATTGAAATACAACCATACTGCATTGCAATTGATAGATGCACTTAATGATTCTTAATAAATATAGCGTAGTTGATTGATAAATACTCATAGATTTCTGGAATATTTATTGGAAAAATGCAAAAATTGTTTTAATCTGCTTTTGAAAACAATATATGGACAAGTACAAATAATATTGTTAACATAATAGTTTGATTATTTTCTTTCCAAGGCATTTTATGATAAATTATTTTCAAGATTGTTTAATTTTTTTGATGATTAAGGTATCATAATCTGATTGAAAATGACAACAAACTACATAGTTTTCCAATTGAGGTGGTAATAACCTCATTATTAATTTCATGGTAAAAAAATCCAGACCCATTTTTAACATACTAAGGCTGTGCAACCTTCTGAAAGACAATCCCCATAATTGTATACTAATACCCAAAGACTAGATTCCCCATTTATTGTCACCCAGTTCAGAAATGCTAGAAAACAAGCAGTACAGTTGTTACTACTATTTTTTAATTGAGCAGATTCTGTGATGGGAAAAGATGTGCCATGGCCAGTCGATGTTGTAGTCATGTCTGCAATTTGGCATAGCTTAGTTTCTTCTATGTTTCCCTACTTTTAGGTTTTCAGGATCCATCAGCATTACTAAAACATGAACTAGCATATTGCTTAGGACAAATGCAGGTACAGCATAATGTATAAATTATTAAAAGTAATGTGCAATTGTTTTTTTGTAGCTAAGTAGCATATAAGTTCATCTGAGAAGCTGCAGTAAACACAGAGTTCTTCTGTACATGTTCATGGAAAATAAGTTAATGTTGAATAGATGTGTCATCGTTTTTATTTTATTTTTTTAAAACATATGTCATACCTGTGTAGGGAATTTTTAATTTTTTTTCCAAAAAGGTTTTAAGGGTCATAAAATAAGCATGCCCATCGACATCCAACTGTCTTTACTTATCTCGTGCAAGAAATTAAAACCTCTTGTAATGAAAAATCTAAATTTGATATTCCTCAACTTTATCTCATCAAAACTATGGGGCCTAGTTAACAGAATTCACCAGTTTGATGCTTGTTGTGTTTGAAGTTGAAAAGGTTGAAATATTTAGTGGACCAGGCAATCAAATTTTTCAAGGTCGTTTTGGCATAAATTTATGCATCAGCTAACTCAAACATTGTTGTACCTGCAGGACAGTTATGCTGTTCCACTGTTAACAAGGTACAGTATGAATTTTGTCATTTATTTGTCTTAATTTGATTAATTGTAGTATTTAGGACTAAATGAGTAACTCTGATGAGCTAAATTTTTCATCAGAGAAGAGAGAGTGGTTGATAAAGTTTTAAAAGCACCTAAAATTGCAAAACATTTTTCAGCAAGGGTAGAGTTATGTAATTGCAAACAAGTATGGCCGCAGTTTTTACAGGTACATTTACAGTCAAATCTCTCTAAGACAGACATCTTCGGGAATGGCCTTAACTGTCTGTCTAAGAGTGGTGTCCATCTTATAGAGACTTATAATACAGTAAGTGATTGCATGAGAAAACCGTATAGGGACCAAGATTTGGTGTCTGTTTTTATAGAGGTGTCCACCTTATCTGGGTGTCTGTCTTGAGGGGTTTGACTGTAAAACTTCTGTACAATACATTATGTATATTTTTATTCTTTTTGAGGAAGTTTGAAGTTTGTAGAATTTTACTTTTTAAAAATCAATTGGATTGTACATCAGGGCCTGGTTGTATGAAGCCTGGATAAACTATCCACCGATAAGTGTTTTCTATTTTCAGCCGAGTAAAACTAAGAACGAAAAGCTGTTTGATGCCATTTTACCCATTAGTTTAGGAGATTTCCACTCACTTAACAACCAGGGATAGAGAAATCAACAAAGAATCAAACAATCTCTGATTTTTTAGTGATGACAATTAACATTTCTCTTGCGGATAGCTTATCCAGGCTTCGTGCAACTGGGCACAGTATAGTTTTTTCTTGTCAGTGTACGTAAGTATCGAAATTTATGGTTACCATCTTTTTTTACTTAATGGCTTAATTGTAAAATGACAAGTCTTCTTTCTTTCATACTTATATTATATTGTGTTCTTTAATAAAAGTCAGTACAAAACATTTTATCTTCAGGGTTTTGGAAGACACTGAACAAGAGGCCATGGTCAGACATGAGGTACAACATAATTATATATAAGGGGGAATTTTCTAGGTTTATTGGTTCAGCTTAATTAGCTTAATATTTACAACAACAAAGGTAAAAATAAAGCTTATTGACCTTGAAAAACTTTTAAACCAATTTTTGTTGTCTTCTGTGTTTTGAGGAATGGCATTTCTGTAAATTTTTCAATATCTTTATCTGAAACGTACGTGAAGCAACTTATGTTTCTGTGTCATTAACTACAAACTCGAAGGCATATATTGTCTCACATCTACTGTTTCTTAACCTATCAAATCCTGTGTAGCCACACTGGTATATACTTAAAGACGTTATTATTTTGTTATAATAAGTGTATGGTGTAACTTAGTTATTGTTTGTGATGATATACACAGGCTGGTGAAGCACTTGGTGCCCTTGGTAATCCAGAAGTGATTGATATTTTGGAAAAGTTTGCATCAGATCCCCAGACAGAGGTGAGTTGTAGTGGTCATGAAATCTGGTACTCTCAGGAGCCAAATAAACGGGGGGGGGGAGAGTCAAGTAAATTGGGGAAAGGTAATAAACAGGAAGCCAGGTCCAAATTAGCAGGGGGGGAAGGGGGGGTTACAACAAGACAACTTGGACCAGCAAAGTTAGGGATAAATTTGTTGGTTGGATGTTTATTTGCTGATATTAAGTGGTCACATTGAAAGATACCACACCAAGATATTTTGGTTGTGGCAATTTACACAACAAGCAACAACATTGTTGTACCTGGTTCATAGGTTGCAGAAACTTGTCAGCTTGCATTGAAGAGAATACAATGGCTTGAGTCAGAAGCTGGTCAGGAGGAGGATAAGTTAAGGTGACAGATAGTATAATAGTCTGTATTACTACTAATTGTAGCATAAGTAGACTTGAATAACATTTGTATAAAGAAACAGAACAACATTTTTTATGGAACTAAACATGTTTCTAGCATCCTATGATCATCTTCAGTTGTTAGGGAATAACTGAAAGCAACAGTTCAACTGCTGCTGCGAGTCTTCATCAGATATAATAATTATTAGGTCTCTATAGTTTGGGCAAGCTTCTATTTGGCCAAACTTTTTGTTTGCTTTGAAATTTTAGCCAAGCTTATTACGGAACAATCAAGTTTGTTAAATAAACTTTGATTTGTTAGCTTCCAATAACAGTGACTGAAAATTGGCATTAGGAGACACCAAAACATTGAATGATTGCCAGAAAATGTCTAAATTGGCCAAAGCAAACTGAGTCAAAGAGCAGGCTGAAGGAATTGACTACAATGGTGACTTCACTCCTGAACAAATGACATGCACTGTTTGGCAAAAGAGATGATGATGAGGACTTCCTTTGCTTTTTAGCTCGCAAATCACACAAAATGGCTCCTTTAGCCTCCACCAAATAACAAGAAATGACCAGTGAACTCCGATTAATTTATGATAACAATTGTGATCATTTTTGTTCAATTAATACCTTTTCTTTTTAATCCAAAAGAGGGTCAATTTCGGCTTGAAAAATGGGGTTCAACTAATATGCATTCAATTTATACATGAAAAAATTATTATATCCTGTTATTATCACTTTATTTTTAATGTTATTGTTATTAATTTGATGTAGCTCGAACCCATACAAGTCAGTTGATCCAGCACCGCCCTTGCTTGAAGATAACCCACAGAAGCTGAAACAGATACTGTTAAATGAATCCTTGCCACTGTTTGAAAGATATCGGTAAGTTGTTAGATATTAATAAATATTAAAAAGTAAATAAAATTATAGTCAGCTTTTGTTGCCCTCACTGGTAGTGGTTTGGTGCTCCATGCGAACAAAATCCTTCAGTGAATCAAAAGGTTATTAATCCTTCAGGCTAAAATATGCCACATGGTGTACTTTTAAATTCTTCTCTCTAGAACCCACACTTTTCATGTTACTGCTTATGCAGAATTTTGCTTCCCCTCCTTTTGGTTGAACAAGCATCCATTTATATGTCTTACTAATGCTAACCGCCGCCTGGTTAGCATAGTTGGTAAGGTGCCAGTCTTTCGTGCAGGAGGCCCAGGTTTGATTCCTGATGCTGGACTTTCACTCAGGGTCTTAAAATAATTGAGGAGAAGGTGCTAC
This sequence comes from Hydrozoanthus sils, assembly GCA_027575215.2. Taxonomy (NCBI): domain Eukaryota; kingdom Metazoa; phylum Cnidaria; class Anthozoa; order Zoantharia; family Hydrozoanthidae; genus Hydrozoanthus; species Hydrozoanthus sils. The sequence continues at coordinate 2,535 of JAOBRD020331724.1, read as the reverse complement.
CTTTGCTCTAACATCTGCAAACGGTTAGACCTTCACTCAGGGTCTTAAAATAACTGAGGAGAAGGTGCTGCCTTTGCTCTAACATCTGCAAATGGTTAGGCTTTCTTGTCTTCTTGGATAAGGACATTAAGCCGTAGGCCCAGTCTCTCGATCTCCTACTGGGGTACTTAAAGAAAAGGAATCATGACTTGCGAGGTATGAGGTGCAAAGTATGAGAGCTTTGCAAGGCTCAAGGCATTCTCTGCAACTGTCACCTTGCAAGGCACTCGCAAAAAAGTCTATGTATGATATTGAAACCATGTCATTCTGGAACAACAAAACTCCAGGTTGAAGACCCCTGTTCAACCGACCGATAGCAAATGAACATTGTTTTCAGTTTGAATTCGAAACCTACATTATTTTTTACTTAATGTCTCAATTCAGTATATCCATGGAAGCTGTTAAACACACAATGGTTCTAAGAAACTCTCAAAGATAAACATAATGATAAACATGCTCTGTAACTTTTCAAATCTTATGACAAGTTCAAGTGCTGTACAGAAGTAAGCTTACAACTTTGTTTGAAGTCATCATAGAATAGAACAAAAGATGTTGAAGTGCAATTGGAACTTCCATACCATTTGCTTTCGTACAATGTGCCCTTCTTTCAAGAGAGTAGCTTTGCACCTCACAAGGCATCACAAGAGTTGTTGTTTCCTGCCTGGCAAGTGCCTTGTTAACCCCTTCAGCCAGGCCAGTTTATCAACATTTAACTTCTCCTTACATAACACATACAAAATAAGTCATTTGGTAATGAGAAAATGGCAATTGATCAAACAAAGTGAACAATTGAAGATGAAAAGCCAAATTCTCCTAAGCTGGTCATATTAAAAGTATGGGTCCTAGTTGGGAGAATTTACCAACACAACATTTGTCATGTTTGGGGCTGAAAGGGTTAAAGTTGACTCATGCCTCAGGAGACGTGATACCTTTCGTGCAAGCGGCACTGTAGATATGGTACATACACTGTATAAAAGGTTACCTCTCTAACAAAGTTTTATACATCACCTCTGTTCCATCTTACCTTTTTTACTTTTCTTTTGTACTGTGAGTGTAAGTTGTTGATCATTGTTGCCAATTACAGGGCTATGTTTTCCTTGAGGAACCAAGGCGATGCAGAATCAGTTTTGGTAAGTTACATAACTTGTGAAACCTTCCCTTCAATACTGATCCCAACAAGATGAATAGTGTAGAGAAGTGTGTACTGTGCAGACAGTTTAACATTTTCTTTTTTGCAGGCACTTACTGAGGGACTAAAAGCAAGAAGTGCTCTCTTCAGACATGAAATTGGTATATGTGCATGGCATCAAGTTTTTTTTTTAAAAAATGTTATAACTTTGTACTAGAAATCAATGCTTAAATTCTGCAGTTCTGCATCACAAACAAGGCAATCATTAGATATTGTTATTTACACGAACAAAATCAGTTTAGATTTCTAAATAATTATATAGGAATAACAGGTTAATAACACATTTTGTACTGCTACAATTTGTGTATTTTCATGGTTAACATATGGCCTGAAATAGGTTTTGAGAAGGTTGGGTTCATCCTGTTATGGTCACAGTTTAACTTGCATTTCTGCAAAGAATTCCCATATATAGACTGATGAGTTTTAAAATTTGCAAATGATTGAAATGCATCACAAATGTAATGGTTAAAGTTTTCATTCTCAGGGTTTCTAATGCATTTTCACTACAGTCTACACAGTGAGGGATTTGCAATTGTTTTAACCTTATATGTTGCAATTTTACACATCCTTTTTTGCTTTTTTTTCTGTACAGCATATGTTCTTGGGCAGATGCAACACCAAGCAGCAATTAGCCAACTCAAACAGGTAAAAATCTTGAAGTTCAATCCCTCACAGCAGCTATCTAGTTGCTGAAAACAGATAATATACTTATTAGACAAAATATAAGATATACAAAACCCTCACTTCTCAGGTCCTTGGCTGACAAAACGTGCACTTTTTACTGAACATTTTTTTTCTGCACTTGGATTCTCAATACTGTTAGCCTTTTAACTGATTAAGTATGTTTTATTTGTACATGTGTGTCAGCGCTAACATTATTAAACATAACATACTGTAATTCACAGAATCTCGAAGATCTTAATGAAAACCCCATGGTAAGACATGAGTGCGCTGAAGCGCTAGGATCGATAGCTAAGGTAAAGAATATGATTATCTTTTCATTTATAAAGGGGGCAGTTACTTGCAGATCAGAACTATGGTTCTTCCTAGATTTTGATGATAAGATGTATAGATGAAGAAGGAAATTTCAGTTAAGCTTAAAATCCTTGTTAAGATTCTGTACGGGATATTGGCTGATTAATGTTTTATTCATTTTAACAGTGCTATCAGTGCTATCAGTCCTGGTCAGTTGAGCAAGACACTTAACCCAACTTGTTTCTAGTTGACTCAGCTGTATACAGTAAATGAGTACAGATTCTGCTTAGGATGGGGGGGGGGGGGGGGGAAAAATAAAATGGTTTTTGTGC
>JAOBRD020331617.1:0-21161 GCA_027575215.2 Hydrozoanthus sils | reverse complement strand
GTGGGTGGCGGCACATAATACCCCACCCCCCTAAATTGGGTTCCTAGAAAGTACCATTGTTTTGACCTTTTCCCTTAGCGGCAATAAAACTACCTACAAATTAGACAGGCTACGATTGATGTAGGGACCATGAACGCTACGTACAGCTCTGTCAGGGAAAACAGGCAGTGTTTTCAAACCTTTTATGTGGATGGCAAAATAAAATATGTTGAAATGTCGGCAGTTTCGAACCAAAACGTATTTATGTAGATAGTTTCTTATTGTGGGCAGAAAATTGCGACTAGTGACACTTTTTTGACCAGACGGAACGCACGTACGCGTTTTAGAGCGGACAAAACCGTAGAAAATGAAGTCAAATCAGGGTTCTTCTTGTGGGTACCATATGCAAATGTTACATAGAAGACCTCATTGAATTTGGAGGAATGAGAAAAATTTATAGTTGACCCAGACCTTAATTTGACTAATTATAAACTTTGTCAGTATCTCTTAGAACAGTGCAAGGTCCACAGAAGCACTACTCCAAATCAGAAAGTAAGATGCAACAGTGTTTAAATAAGTCTTCTGCTCATTGTTACTGAAACGACGTCCTCTAGGAAAGAAAGGGAAACGTTTGTTACAACAATTACAATTGTTACAACTTGGTTGTTTTTCAAGCTAGTTCGAAAACAAAATATACTAAACGAAACGAAACGTTTTGGGAGTGCAGCTCCTTCTACCGCAGATTACAGACTGATAATGTTCAGTGTTCAGAGTTTGCTTAAATTTAAGGTACATAACAGAATATTATAGGATTACTGAGTAAACTGGTGTATTCTATTGAGAGAATATCGCTAGTGGAGTCTGTTGTCCGGCCGGGCGGCTCTGAAGTGCCCACGAAACTGGTGCATCTTTTCGCAAAACCCAAAATTGGAATATTGGGTGAGATTATACATTGCGAATTCCTTTCTGCGAAACTAACCACATATAGAAAGCTTGCCACATGTACTTTTTTTCAAATCATTTCCTAAAGAAACACAAAAGCCATTATTAAATCCTATGAGAATCCAGGTTCAGATTAACCTATTGAACCCTCGTCTCGTACAGATTTATTAGATTCATAATCCCTTTTTGGATATCACCAAAGAAACGAGGAACCCCTTATGCTTCTGGATTAGGATTTTTCCCAAAGAGAAGCTCTCTAGGAGATTGAAAACGCTCTGAAGAAAAATGAACCTTCAAAACACGTTGCTTCAAAGTTTGTTCCAAGCAGACTTTTGCACAAGAGACAATCAAATAAAATATCAAAAAAGTATTATTTTAAAAGTATATATACTGGATAAATAAACACATTGTATCAACCTTTAATTCTAACACTACAAGTCTAATAAATTATATTAGTATATTTTTCAGTTAAAAGAACAAGGGAACCCAACCGATCAGTTCCTCATTTTATCTGTTCCTCATAAGAAAACTTGCTGGCTGGGAATTTTGCAGCGAACTTTTCAAATATTGCTGGCAAGTCAACTTAACAACCAGAGATAGAGAAATCAACAAAGAGTCAAACAATCTTTCATTTATATTAGTGACAACCATTAGCTTTTATCCAGCTGACAGCTTATCCAAGCTTCGTACAACGGGGCCCAGGACTATTGGTGCAGCCCATGTACTTTTGGATGCTTCTATTTTTTGCCGTCAAAAAAAAATCTACCAGAATATTTTGTACTGTTGTTGATAAACAGTAAACACACCTGGAACCGGCTTCTCTCATAAATAAGTTCGAACATACTTTTTTTTAAAATCGAACCTTATTAAACCGATGTGACACTTTTGATCATAATGTTTCTTTGTTAGTAAAGCTATTTCGCAGTAGTGCACTGATAAATTTAGTACATGTGTCCGTGTAGGACGCTGGTTGAAACCTTTTAGCCGTGTAAACGTTTAAACATGCTGATGCATGCCTTTTCTTTGTCTCCTGGCTGACAAAACGGATTCCCTAAAATTAATTGCTGGCTTGCAATAATTTGCAGCTCGTGCTGTCAAATTTGGGTGGCGATTGGCTGGGAAAAAGGAACAAATAAATTTTTGCCAGTTGTTTTCGTTTTGGTCTGCAGAAGGTTGGCAGTGTTCAAAACAACCAAATTTCGTCACTTTCGGGTGTTTTGGGGGAAAGCTCGTTGGGTGCCCTTGAAAGAAGTCGCTGAGAAAACATCAAATATATACAAGCTCTTAATGCTCGTTGAATTGGATGTGGGCAGAATAACATATAATAACATGCAAATAAGGACTTCCTGCTAATCAATAAACTGCATAACTAATGGCAGTTATAAGTGGCACTTATACTCGCGTGAGAAGTGTCTTAATTAAAATAAGGCGGGTTTTAGTATTTCCAAAATCATGTGCTGTTACGGTTGGGTTCACGGACAGTTATATCTAATCCCATTTGAACTAACTCTTTGGGAAACAGCTAACTGAAAAATCAAAGGAGGCCAACCAGCGCTAGAATCGCCGAATGGCATACACTTGAGCTTGGAGACGCCCAATTTCTAGTCCAAAATATCCTGATTAATGTCACAACTTCAGAGCTATAGTTTGTCTGTATAATCAAACAGTTGGCTTAAACAGAAAGACGTATTCTTTGAGAGCACAAACGCGAAGCAAACAATCTATTAATGGCGAATACACACGAATAAAAAATTGATTCGATCATGAAGGGCAAACTCCGGTTAATTGTGAATATATGTAGTTTCCCCCGAAAAATTGGTTTTAGTGATAAGACTACTTTACCAGTGGCCGCTGTAAGAATCACAACACATAAATATTTCTAACTCATTATTTATGTTAAGATGTTCTGTTAAAGCCAGTTCATACTATAAACTCAAGCCACTTACTCTATATTAGCGACTCTTTTTTTACCGGCTTTGGTTGTCATTGTTATCACTGAAAGATTTTTGCATGAAGTGAAAAATAAAAGCGCCAGATAGGAACTGAATACGGTATATTAATTCTAAGCAAACATAAGCACTTAACACCTGTTTCAAACAGACTTAGCGACGCCATTTGAAGAACTGATCATTGTCGCGAGCGTCATCCGCGTCTCATAGCTAATTTTTGTCTCGAGACAGTTCGCGTCACCACTGCATTGGAAGAAGATTGTCATCTTCGACCTCATCTGCGCCACATCTAATCACTTGTTGTCTCTCGCTTACCCCAAACACCCAATAAATTTTAGTTAGAAGAATATGTGATGAGTAAGAAGTGAACAAACAAATCGTTTGATTTGAAAAAAAAAAAAAAAAACTCGGACAAACGGAGCGATCAGCATTGTTTTAAATAATTTATAATAATTTTTAAAACTGAGTTTCTGTAATGCACTTATCCGAGCAGTTTTCGAAAGAACACAAAGTTAACACAAAAATGGAAATCACTATTTAGTATTTTGTACAAAAAAAAACACCTCAGCCAGAAAACTGAATCGAAAGCCGTACAAAATGTGTAAGAAACCTTCTATCAACTGAAGAAGGACTTATAAAATACAACAGTTTGTTATATTAAACACAAAACTTGAGCTTGTCGTGTCGCACGCGCCATTCGTCTTCCGCGTTTACTTCATTGGTTCATGTTGACTACGGAAAGTGCAAGGCCAAGAATAAGGTTTTTCATCGAAAATCCGAGACCGAGATTTACAAAACCGAGACATTAAACAAATTCAAGCAAAACAGAGATTTTAAGCTCTGCCGGAAATCCCCAGAATGCGAGCCATTTTTGTGAGAAAATCCGAGACCTCGAGATATGGCAATTGAAAAAGCCACTTGACGAGATTTCGAGAACAAGCCATAGTTTGCCGAGTGACTTTCATTTTTTTAACAGGCCTGATTCGCCACCCCTTCTTTCCCGCCGTAATGATCGGTAGAAAACCTAACATACAGGAACAAACTGTAATCTGCTTTGACTTAACGTCGTAAAAAATTATTTTTGACTCCATTTTATACAACAATTCAATTTATTATAACTTCAATGCAACTTCAGTTTAACGCCACCAGTCAACCGCGATGTTCTTGTTAAGTTGTCCATATTTTAAGCGCCTTTTTGTAACTGAAAATTTCCCCGACATCTTTGTTCAAGATAATGTTTTCTATTTGAGTTCCTTGTGACTTTTTCCCCCAAATTTAGTTTGCTCAATAACTGTATACTAACTGGTGAATCACTCTCTCGTCAGACATTGTTTGAAAAATTTCTTTCTATGATTTTAGTCACAAACAATAACTGAACGCAAACTTGATTATCAATAACCTATATAAGAACTGCACGCTTTATTTTTTATAAAAACAATTTTATAAGAACAACGAGATTCAGATTGGCCAAAATTTAAGAACAAGCTGAGGTTCGGGCTCGCCATAGCTAACTTTACTGAGCTTTGATCTTTAACCGAACAACACAAAATGAACAAGAAATGCTTCGCAGTTTATATAATCACTGGAAATGGCGTCTTGGGAAAATGACTCAGCGAACTCGCAATAAATCCGCGGGAACAAATTGATCAAATTTGTTTTCCAATGCGTATATTGCAATACCTTAGGCTTAGTTTTTCTTAGATTTAAACAAACATAGAAATAAGAACAATTGAAGAACAATTTGAGCCTCAAATCGTTACAACCATAAGAACAATGAGCGTCGGCCAAATTTACTGGCTCTTATAAAAAAAATTGCGTGTATACAAAGTTAAGTCAACAAGGAAATACATCTTTCTCGTTTCTCCGAAACTAAAGTTTAGCTCTGCATTGAAAAACTTCTCGAAGACCCAGTGCAATTATTGTGAAACTTAACGTGTCTAGCTAATTGTGTAAACCGGCATAATCAAAAACTTTAGTATCAGTAATTATTGACTAACTAATTCGTGTGACAGCGCACGCACGACGTACTTTATCATAGTGATTAAAATCTATTAAAAATGTGCGTAAGTACGCTTTATAAAAAATATGCGTAGTTGTTGTTAGTAAACAGGAGTTTAAGTATTAATGTCTTTACTAGAAAGCAAAAAGAGAACCTAACTTACCAATATCAATGAGTTTTAGTTCCTAACATTATAACTTTGGTTTGTGGCACTTTTGAATGTCTGTCGTGATTTTACCAACATTTGATTCAATCTAGATAAACAAATGTCGTATCTTGTTTCTGCCAAGCTAAAGAGGCAGATTAACCATTTTACGTAATAAGTAGACGGCGCCAAGTGAACTTTCCAAGGCCAAGATCTGTTTTTTCCTACTTTCAAGCTAAAGCGGTATCGAATTACAAAGAGCTGTAGAGGAAGGATAATATTTTCAAAAACCATAAAATGGCATACTGTGCTGAGTTATTTGAAAACGAATTGATATTGTTTCATTTCCATTATTTCAGTTGAGGCTAAATCGACCCTTTTTACGGGCTTCTTGTAGCATTATTGGGCATTAAAGAAACTATTTTTTCTTATTTTACCGTATAAAGTCGTATGAACGATTTCACTTCACCCAGCTTTGAATATTCGCGGTCTGCGCAAGTGCCCTGCTCTCTCAATATGACTTGAATCGTTGAGACTCGCAGGGGGGCACCGAACCACTGCAGTTAATCTCTGTTAGCATTTTGATAACAAATTTTGATCTTTGCTCTAAATTACGTAGTGTTGAATTTTGAAAATTATCAAACTTGAATGAACAGACTTCACAATGTCAGCCTCGAAGTGAAACTTTTAATTTTTGGTGAAGTTTAAACTGTAATATTCTGCTCGGGTTTGATCTTAACCGATGTCAGCAGTCTATATGCACGGCAATACCGGCCACACACCACGCCTACAGTATCAAAACATCACACCTTGATGACACTGCTTTCGAGTGCTAGCTTAGATGCTGACACAACGTGAGTGTAAAGACTTTTGAACACCAGATTCGGCAGCTTATGTTAAAAGCTGCTTGAAACGCTATGCTAGAAGAATGCTAGTAAATAAAATTATACTAGGAAAAAACTAATTTAAGATCAAAGATATATTTTCAGTGTTAGTCACGTACAAGTTACTGAACAGAGTGCCTAAACCCGACGCTGCGCGGGAAATAAAGATCTAGAAGCAATAACAATCTCAAAGACGCATTTTGGAAAAAAGCAACTTGCAAAGTATATACATGGTACAAGCTAACAACCCTAACACTTTTAAACAGCAAAGACCAACACCTACTAGTCAGGTTTGTATTTTCAAAGTTAGTGACATGCAATATGCCATGCTAATCAGCTATACTTTTAGGGTCGACCTCATTAAAACCATCCATAACTCTTGGCAAACAACCAAAAAAAGCTAGGAGTCTCGTTTCAACGCCGGGCAGTCTTAGTTAAGTCCGTACGTGAACTTTGTACAAAATTTTGTTGAGATGGCAGCAAAATATAAAAATAACTTACTCGAAGACAGTAAATCGCTTTATCTCGAATTTTATCACTTCCTCTCATTGATAGCTTTATGTAAACAATGTTTATTGTTGTTTTGTCGAGTCAAAAGTGTCAAGAGAACGCCTCATAATTTGAAGAGATCAATAAAGATTAGCAAAATCATCTAAAACAACTGAAAAAGACTGAAAGAGACGAAATCGTTTGTCTTGTGCCTTTACAGAATTCGACAAAATTTTCAAAAACACTTGTAACAAGAAACGTCTGGGAAAACGACTGAACAAGATGCTGTGTTGCTGGTCAGCCTTCTTATAAAATAAATTCAATTTATCATACGCATTTTACATCTACATTTCTTGGCGCGAAAAAAAAAAAACCAGAAAAGTAAAACTGACGGCGTAAATGAATTCGAAGAAGAACCGAGGAGGGAAGAGAAAAGATGCACAAAATTACTTTTAAAAGGAGATAGAATATATGGAGTTGAACGCTGCAAAAAGTTTTATATAGTGGAAAAATAAAATAAATGTATATGATGAAGTTTCTTAAAAACATATATACCTAAAAATGATGAATAAAGAAATAACGTCAAAGAAACAAAGTTCCATGCGGCATGAACAACTCCTACAACTTTCGTCGACCCTGGCTCCAAAAAGGCGTTGTACATTGCGCTAAAAGTTCATTACTAAAAAATTAAATGAAAAAAACACTGTAAAGACGACATAAGGGTTAAAGTACAGTAAATTTATACACAACGTAGCCTTTATACATTATAAGCGAGCAGAATGTGTTACTGATATTTTTACTTACTTAGCATTAGGCAAATCCCCAACTATCGACAATAATAGTGCTTCTACAGAAAGCAATCTGTCTTACGTTAGGAGACCCGTTGTCGCCACTGAAATACTTATCAATAATTGGTCATGATTTGTTTTCTAATACAGCAAATTCTCATTTGAAAGTATAATTTGCAATATTCCAATAAATGGAATAGAAATTTGTTAAAAAAAAGTTCCGAACAGGTGCATAGCAAGATTTCAGTATCGTAATAGGCCAGTAAAGGAGTTACACGGTCAACTTCATATAAAACTTGACACAGCCTGACAGATTGATGAAAAGGAAAGCGACTTTGATTTTGTTTTGTCCAGGCTTAAAGCAATCCAGCTGAACAAGCTGAATAGAACAGGTTGGCATTTCATAAACAGTTGTAAATCTGCGAGTCTACTAACCTGCCTTGAATGTGCGCCGTTCTTGTCTGTTGACGAGTGGCGGGCGCTTGAAGTCCCATTTTAATATAGATTGTATCCACAATGTTGGCAACGGAAAACAAAAACATTAACCGCAACAGGATTCGTAATTACTTACAAATATAAAGAGGGTTAGTTGTTTCAAAACAAACAGCAAATATCAAACGCGATTAAATCTCGCTGTATACGCCATTATACATACGCCAACTGACTTGCCTAAACAATCGGATATCATCATGACTTTCGGGCGTTCCGCGTTAAAACTTCCAAGGGTATACCATTCATTTTGTTTGTTTGTTTGTAAATCAGATTCAATATTCAGCCATTCTTTGAACAAACCCAGAAATTCTTGAGTTCCCGGCAAAAAAACTTGGCACCATTAGAAACTTCCGCAGGAAAAGGGAGAATATGAATCTGCGGTTAGCGAATCAACTGCGGGCACAATATATTCTCAACTAAGATTCATATACTTTTTCTTTTAATAGTGTAGGGGAAAATCACTTTTGTATTGCATTGTTTGAACAGTAACTTTTCGAGTAACCATATGAAGATAGGAGAACGTTGAAGTCATGGTAAGTGATCAGGGCTATAACATTCAGTTTGCAGTGCCGAACAATCTCAAGTCCCCAGTTTCACTGGCAGTGACATTCGATCGTGCACACTTTTCATGTAACAACTGAAAACTAAGCGGTATGTAGACTATTAGCTTAATGGTTTGCGGTTGAACTGTCTGGAGTTTCATCAAAATTCTATTTTGTTGTTGTTTTGAAAACCTCCCGTACTTCCTGCAGAAAAACAACTCGGCTTTGTTCAAGCAAAACAACACACGTAAAATTTGGCAAAAGAAGTAAACATTCTAAATCTCTGCTATCAATGTTGTAGTTTTACCAACATCGCCATTGTGCTGCATAAAGTTGTTTCCGAAATAATTCAGTATCTGCGTGGTTTCCGCGTTTGAGTGAAACATGCAAAACAAACACTCACGCAGTCAAGTAAAATTTTTAAGCTTTCTATAGCTAAGTCGCTCTTCTAATGAAAGAAACAACTTCAAATGTCATCAGTTTTTAAAAAGTCTTAACAGAAGTTGAGATAAACTATAAGGGCAGATAAACAAGAATATTCATATAACCATTTTAATTACTGAATGTCTGTTATCATTTCTGTATGAACTTCCTGACCCAGCTCATTGGAATGAGTATTTATAGCGAAGTAAAGCTATTAAACTCTTTTCCGCCTTGGATATGAATACCATCTCTATACACGATAGGTAATTGGAAAACACATGCTTCTTTTTACCAACTTGAAAACATTGGTTTTATACGCCGTCTGAAAAACTACTGACCAAAGGCTTTAAACCGTGAATTCGTAAGTAAGAAAGACTGAGAGTGGTTGCCTACCAACAAAAGAGAGGGATAGTCGACAAGTTTCAGTTTCAACCCACCTTGGTTTATTCTGGTTCCTTCACAGCCGGATTACTCAAGACTGTTTTTAACTATAAAAATCTTGTATCGCGCGATCTAACAAATGTCTTGAAAGCGATAATGAAAAAAATTTTGATGGAATTGTCTTCCGCATAACACGTTCGATTGACTCACGGATATGTCTTGTGTGAGATAATTTAGTAGCAACAAAAACAAGCTATTTATAAAGGACAAGCCGACAGAAAGCCACAAAATGTGTTATGAATCGAGCGAGCGGTAATAAGTTTTCTTACCATATAGTTTGTAGATGTTTCTTCACGTTTGTAAAGAATGTTACTTGCGTGATAAAAACTTGTGTTTACAACTCTAAAATAGCAAAAAACGGTTTAAATCTCACAAGGCTCGCTATGCTTGAGTCAAAATAACATTCCTTCTTAATAACAGTGAAGTAATCGATAAAAAAAAAAATTTAAAAAATACTTACTACGAGTGTTGAGAGGCGTACCACAAAACAGGTCATCCAAAAACTATTTGCGTGTTTTTAAAAACTTGTTTGCACCCTCGGGGCACATAAAACACGTCTTGACAAACAAAAATGAAAGGCGTTTTCGAAATAAGGACGGATGAACAAATTAATCAAACCAAATAATATATTACTGAAATATAAATTGTTCTTTCTTCCGTGTTCAGAATATATTATTTCCCGACACTGACGTATTTACTTTTCTTTGTCTGGAAACAATACCGATGCAAGAGCACACAAACTAGACAGGATCGCACGTGAAAAATAGGAGAAAAAATGTGAAATAAAAAAGGAACTTATTTCACGTTCTGTCAATCTTTTACCTGTTTTCATTACAAGACTGGCCTAGAGGAAGAACTAAATAGTTTGAAGCGGAAGATAAACGTACCTCTAATAAACGCGGCCGATTCGACTAGACAATTAATTATAAATCTCTGAATACGGCCAAAGGGCACTCTTTGTTTCTGAGCTTGTGAAGTATTGAGGCGCATAGAAAGAAAAAAGTTAGTAATAAATTCCCACACTTCATATGTTTTTGTTTACATGCAATAAAATCGAAAGTTAAACCGCAAATTCCAGAACTGACCAAAGCACAGATCAAATTTGATCGAGAGCGGAAGCGAGAAGCGAAAACTGAGTGGCCCGCTGTAATTAGAGACATATAACAACAAATCACACTCAGCATGCAATTGAATCTACATTAATATTAATTACAAGTCTTCTAACTTTGCATAAACAAAAATTGACCCAGCGGTTTAAGCAATACTCCTTCATTTTGCTTGACTCGAAGAGTAGAAAGAATTCGAGAATTCGATGTATTCCGACTTTCGAGCCGGTGGTTTTAAAATCCCTAAGAGGGAACATTCAATTTGGTTCTCTTGAAATAAATTTAGCCTGCTCTAACAAAGAAACTAACTGGCAAGTATCTATATATATATCTGGAAGCCGTGAGCCGTCTGCTCGCATTATACAAATTTATTCAGCTAATGATTGATATGTCAACAAAACTTTTCATAAACCTTTGAAACCTGGAAAAAAAATCTATGAAGACGAGATAAATAACTTGGGGTCAAACTTAAAAATATAAAACTAAGTTCATATATTTTTTTACTCCCTTAAAAGTCTTGGTACCCTTCAGTTGTCGAATCTTTTGAGTCTAATATTAACCGTACAACCTCCATGCCAGTCTCTAAAGATGAAAAGTGCTGTAATGGAGATATTATAGAGTCGGATAAAAGATACTCGTTTTCCAAAATCTTAGGTAGATAAAAACTATATGGAAGAAGCCCACAAGCAAATAATTTTATAGATTCAACGAAGGGCGCAAAAATAAAATTAAGTGTTATAGGTTAATATAATCTTTTCTTGCGGTTATGATATAGATATATCTACCAGATACAAAGGTAAATAATGGCAAAAGTTGCTCTTTTTATTGACAAAAATGCTAAAGTATTTATTAAAACTGGTGACAGATAAAAAGAAACATCAGAAATATCCCCAAAACCAGTAAAACTTCACTGCTTAATGTTTCCGTAGCAGGTTTTTCTTCTTGTCAGTTAATGGTCCAACTCAATCACTAAACAAGATTTTATAACAATAAAACTCCCTTTTGCACTACAATGACAACAACGTTTATTATTTCACCTCGAGTGTAGCTATATTAGCCGGGAGCCAGAACACATTTTGAAATCAGTACATGTTTATATCAGCGTAAAAAAAAATAGAAATAATATTAATAAATAATAAGGAAAACAATAATCGAGTCAAAGAAAGAAAACAGCACATTTATACTTGTTTATAAAAACATCAGAAATAACAGAATAAATAATAATAGAGGAAAGTATATTTTGGTGAATTGCTGGACTTTAAAAGTGTTTAACGAAGCTATCCGACCTTTATAAAAAGATGTCTTCTTGATCAGTTTAAGTTAAATCACGACTATTAGGTTGTTATTGCAAGAAACTGCCAAAAACTAGTACACTATTATTCATTAATAACAAGATTGCTAGACATGATATCAATTTTACGAGTGAAATAAAAGAAAAGAACTGGGCTGTTACCCAAGTTAGAGCAAGTTTTTGCGGATGTAATATATACAAAACAAAACGCAATTTGTTGTTCAGTCGGCCAAAAACAACAAAACTATTTTTCATAAGCTTTTCTCTACTTCTCAACTTTCAAGAACAGGCCCGGTTTAATTTTACTACTCGGAACAAAATCGACTAATTTTAAGATTTTAAGAGCAATCCGAACGAAGTTAAATTTGAAGCATCTCGCAGTGTCTACAAAATGATAAAATGCCAATATTTGAAAACCATTTTAGATTATTTTAATTCAATTGTTTATTGAACAACCTCCTCCTTAGGAATTAACATAACTAGGGCAAAGTTCGCAAACCAAAATAAATATAAGAAATACTCACGAGATGAAGTATTTCGTAATTATAGTCAGCCTACGAAAATCTTAGCAAAGTTTGACTCTGAAAACTTGACGATACAGATTAATCGAGTCTGAAACTTTTTACAAACGTTAGCGACAAAAGAATATTTTAGCAGTGTGCCGTTTAGAAATGGTCCGTTAAAAATTAAGCAAAAACCTAACACAAGCTATTGGAATCAGGTTTAAACTTATTTGAAACTGAAATGTTGGAAGAAAAATGACTTGATATGAGCCCTAATTTCATTTTGTTCAAATATTGTATGAGTTTGCAGGCCAGAACAAAGAAATGCAAATTTTATGGCGGTAACCAAACAGACTACACTACGACACTCGATCAAATGTTCTTAACGATGCCAACTCGTTATAGGAGTTGTCATCCTGACAAGAACGAAAGATTAAGTGTTATAGAACGTAGTATCCAACGATAGTGTCATTACGTCTTTCTTAACATTAGAGCGTCGCTGGTACTTAGTAGTATTAGTAGACAAAGTCAACTGTTACGTGTTCCACAAGAAACATTTAAAAGAATTACTGATTTGTCTCATGAAAGTAACTAATTATCGGTCAGCGATATACGAGTATTGAGTGTTTACCTTTCCGCCCGTGTTTATATCATTACCACAACATTAAATTAATACTGCACATGAACCCGATTAAAACAAGGGTCGCCCTTTGCTGTCGAATTCTCAACAAGTTTGAAATAACATTGGTGAATCACAGCGTGTAAGATGTTCCGCCAACAAACGCGTTACGGGGTTCGCCGTCCGCCTGCGTCCGCGGATGCCGTCTGGTGAATGATTGATGAAATGCATTAAACAAGAAAGGTTTCTTGTAGATTTCATCGAATTTAACGACAGCGAAACTAAACTTGACATTACAACAATATATAGGTTTCTTGGTGGTATTGACGTTTCTTGTTCATACATTACAATAAATTAAGCACTTTGCATTTCTTGCGTGCACTGTTTGTAAAGTCTTAATTTCCTTGAAGCATTGACTGAAACGGCCAAAGGAAATTTTTACCTACCTTGCAGTCAAATGAAACACACACTCGCGAGTTATTTTCTCCTTTTAGATGCCAAGGTCGAATGATGGCAACCCCACAGGCCCTTGCTGCTCTTTATGGAGTAACGCTCGATCAAGAAGCAAGAAGCAAAACATGATACGGTCCTTTTCCTCACATCTGCAGTGACCCAATGTATAGCAGAGTATCTGAGCTACCGTGCAATATTGCCCTGTGCCACGATAAGTAACAAATAACAGTTCTAAACGATCTAGTGATCAATTGTAAAGCAGTAATTATGTTCATACAATTACAACCAAACAGCCACCCTGTTTTGTTCGAGCATGGTTCGATCAAAACAACGACAACACTCGTGAGGTGAACACGTGATCAAAAGGTCTCCTGGTCTAGTTCAAGTGTTTACTGCATGTTAGCATAAGCGATCGGAAGTTCGGTGTTACTTAAGCCCACTTCGCATAAACAATGAACCTTGTTGCGCGCACGTCTCAGTGGTGGCTAATCTAACTGTTAATCATTAACCTCTAAAAACCTAACAAACAATCTTTTTTTATATTCAAAACAGATATAGCGCGAAAGAAGATAAAGAAGAGATTGTCGGTACAGCTAGAACCTTGACGTTTCCATTTATATGGAAATGACGACGAATACGTTCGTGATATGTGACATTTCAGGTTTTATAATGTGAAACATCGATTCCACCCCAGACAGCTAGGCCGCTGATACCAAGTCGAAGTTTTAACGATTTTAAAGCAAAATGTTTAATATAAGTTAGCAGTAAGATCAACAGATCTAAAATCAAACATTTCGCCGAATGGCGCGTAACAGGCGGGACCGGCAACATTGTCCATACCGATGTCAAAATTTTTTAATGTTTTCTTTCGATTTAAAAAATATTTTGCAATTATCGAACGATTCCCTGCTAACAGCGTTTGATTTTTTAGAGTTTCGAATGTATATATCCAAAGTTTTTGACATTGAAACAACCACAATAACCCGCTCGCAAAACTATGCGATCAGCAACGCCATTTTTCAACTTTGGGCAGTGCAAAATGTTTTGAAAACAACATATAAAGAGAAAAACAAATTAATTCGCATCTGTTATTTTCTCTTTCCCTTTTCACAGCAAGTACCCTCTGACGTTGTTTGTTTCAGTAAGTTGTGGTCGTTCATTGACTATTCAAGGTCACGGCGGTTTGGAGTCTGTGGGCAGAAGTCAGCTCTTTCTAGAAAAGCACATGTTCGTTTTGTCGGTTCAAAAATCAGATCAACAAAATTTTATAAACAAAGATAATTCTTGAGAGTTAAAATGTTGAGGGGGAATTAATCGCATCTTCTGTCTTATACTGTGCCAATGCCTTTTTTAAAGTCTTGTTTATGCATGACCACAGGTATATAAAATATTCAACCAAGCATAATTGCTGAGACATATTTTCGCTGTTGACATGCAATCAGTGGTGTAATTGCATATGTATTGGTTTTGGAGTTTTTTTTAGATTAATCACCTATTTTGGTTTGTTTTTAACCAATTCCCTTGGAAACGAAACTCGATAATTCGATACTTTTAGTTGTTTTGGCATGAATGACACTACACTACACTCTTTATTTTTATAAGAACGTCGAATTTTCGACTGAGGCTGAACGTTTTTAAACTGATAATTTTGGGGTATCAGCCTCAAATATTCTTAATACATGTTCTTAAAACTGATCTTTATTTGTTTTAGGCATAATAAAGATACTGACATGTACCGTATGTGGTGCATTTGTGTATAGTATAGCACGAGTAGGTGGTACTGGCTTTCTTGCCAGTTCTCAAGAGATATATACCTGTAAGAACTGCGATTTGGTAAATGAAAAAACATGTGATGTAAAATTGTTATCTGCCAATTTTATAATCAAGAAGCCCACTGAAAAGCAATTTTTTTTAATAACACTGTACATACTGAATTATTTGCAATAGGTTGTCATCATAAATAAATATTCTTCTACTTTTCTTAGCCTCATGCAGCATGTTTTTAACATGTTCTTAATTTTTTGGCGATTTTCAGCTGCCTCATGTTCTTGTAAAAATGGTTTTTATAAAAAAAGAGTGTAAATGTTTTGTAAGGAGTTTGGAAAAAATCTACTTTCCTACGTTTTAGAAATTCAAGTATATTTCATACCCAAGCCTCAGATACAATTCAACATTTACGAAATTGGAATTAAAGCAATACTTACTTACTTACATTTTCTGTATCTAAGAATAAACAGCAAACAAGAGAAGGCTGCGGCGGTTTTTATACTTAGGCGAACAATTAATGTGGTATCAATTAAATTTTTCGTTCAAAATATCTAAAAAAGAAAATCTCTTCAAAAAGTCCATATTCTTCTTTTTGACTCTCGGACAAAACATTACCCACACTGTCAGGTTGACTTCTTTTCAAGTCAAAACTTCTTAAAGGGGCCTTTGAGAAATCCGCTCGCGAACGTGACAAGTTTTCAGCTTTTCACAATTTCTTAAATTAACTTTGTTTTGGTTAATTGAGGAAATTGCGTCAATCTTTATTTTTGGAGGATTTTAGCCTACTACTAGAAAAACTGTTTGTTTATATGTTGTTATTTTCCGTTTTGGAAACATGGTCGAAAACATCTTAAGATGCCTCAGTATTCAAAGTAATAATTTCATTGCTGTTTTTTTAAGTTTTGTATAAATTGTACAGATATGTTCGTTGTTCGATTACATATATTATTTTCATTAGTTATCTGTTGAACAAAAGTTGATTAATAATAAATATTTCATGTCCGTTCTTCAGTATCGTTGCGTGCTCAGCCTCACGGTTCGGTATTCTTTAGCCTCAACGCGCGCAACTCACTTACTTACTTACTAACTTACTTACTTAATTATTTACTTATTTATTTCACTTACGTACGTACTTACTTACTTACTTATTTACTTTCTTACTTACTTACTAACTTAATTTGCTTAAACTTATACTTACTAACTTACTCGCTCACTCACTCACTCACAAGTTTATATACTTACCTAATTATTTGCTTATTTGTTTCACTTACGTACTTACTCACTTACTTATAATTATTTATTTACTCATTTACTTTCTTACCTATACTTACTCACTTATTACTGACTTGCTTTAAAAAAATTTCTTTCTTATTTACTTACTTACTTACTTATACTTACTTATCGCATGACTCATACTTATTATCGCATGACTCATGCAAGATTTTAAAATCCACTAATTCCTAATGTTGATATTCTAGGAATTGTAAGTCTGAGAGTGTTGGAGCTAACAATTATGTAAGACCTGTAGTATAGTTCAGTTTGAACAGTCATTCTACTTTGTAAGGAAAAATTACTCAGTTTTCGTAGTCTTTGAAAGCAATAAACTGCTTTAGGGACAATAGTAAGTCTTTCACTAAGGCTTTAACGTAACCTGAATAAAAATATACTTTACGGTTTACAAGAGCAATTTGGAGAAACATGTTTTTTGTTTATATATGCTCTCAAAACGTTTTTTGTGAAATAATTAAAAGATTATAAATTTACCATTTAATATTACGTATGAGAGATAAACTGAAAAACAGTGCGTAGGCAAAGTTACTACGTCAATGAACAGTTTTTCAAAGGCAAACAGCACGTACATGGTATTCACAATGCACAATGTCTGACATAAAAATAATCGATCTAACGGACAACAAGAAACGAATTGATTACTTTTCCTTCCTGCAAATAAACCGGAGACATGGGAGGTGCTTTCACTAAATTAAAAAGCTTTCATGGTTTCATATTATTACAAAATTTAAACCGAAAACACATTTCTGATTCACGAGCTTAGACTGTGTTAAAAGCCTGTTAAAAATAGAGTCTTATATATGATAATAAATGAATACATTTAGATTTTGAAAACTGACTCACTTTTGACTCGGTAATGCCCAAATATAATCTCCCGAATTTTTTTGAAAAAACAGCCACTTGTAGTGTACTTTAAATATAGGGGGAAGATAGTTTTCGCTTTTTATGACACTGCTTTTTGACTTTATTTGAAATTCATAAGTAAAAGAACCAAACGGTCTCATGCTCATGTCTCGATACAGCTCCAAAGACAATATGAATCGACCCACGACACCCCCTGCGTTCATGCGATCGATCAGAGCGACTTGTTCACACAGTGTTGAGTCTGGGTAACAGTTGCGAAGCGGCTTTGCGTTTGCCAAGCTTGTCGTTGGTTCGGTTTCTTCTCCGCATTCTATACCACTATATAAAAGTCTTGGTAGCCGACCTGTTGGTGCGCACCTAATTTATAGTCGTGATGTTTTGGGTTCATTCACCGCTATACGCATTTTTGGTTCTTCCTTCGGTTCCTTTTGGTACAGCATGTCAGAGTTGACCCCTCTGAAGACGCCTTTATATGGATTATTTTTTCGCAATCTTTTTATTGGAGAAGTTTTAAAATTATTCAAAAGGAAAGACTTCTAAAATTAACCAAACAAAAACGAGCGACCGGGCGGCGTACGTACGCCACATGCAATTTTCGCGTGCCACTCAGTTTTTGCGCGTCACTCACAATTTTCGCGCGTTATTCAGTTTTCGTGCGCCACTCATAATTTTCGCGCGTCACTCAGTTTTCGCGCGCCACTTACAATTTTTGCGCATCACTCACAATATTCGCGCGTCACTCAGTTTTTGCGCGTCACTCGCAATTATCGCGCGCCACTCGGTTTTCGCGCGGCACTCACAATTTATGATGCTGGCAGTTGAAGGGCTTATGTTAGAAGTGTTGTTACAAGAGGAAGTTTCTACAATCAGCTTGTGTCTCAGCGTATAACGTAAATGCCTCTACAATTGCCAAAATTTCAGATGAAACCAGTCCGTCGCGTTTGAAAATCAGTTTGCTCTCTCTAATGTTGCCGACCTCTGAAACTGATGTGTAACGTACAGTTTTAGGCTTCTATAATTATTTCAGACACCAATTTAAGGAAAGCATACACTAAAAGTATTAGTTAGAGTTCTAAGTGCATGATAAAAGCAAGCCTCACAAACATATTTGTTTTGTTTGAAATTTTGATCAGTGCATTTTTGTTCAAAATCAAATGTAGCAAACCTTGATTTTAAATATAAAACCGTTTTAATTTGTCAGTAATCCAGTAATTAAAATTAATTGTTTTTTCAACAACCGAGCCCTGGTTCTATTTTTGGGTTGACAACAAACTGCAGCCAAACTGCGTTGGTGTGTTATTACAAGGACTTGCCTAAGATCATTTTACATTATTCTTGTTTTATATACACTGTTTTCCTTACACATAACAATCTTTTTATATGAACTTGTGCTTCAGGCTGAGAATCGGCTAAAACTTAAGATCATGCTAAGAACACACCTGAAACTGAAAAATGGCCGCGAACTTTATTTTGTTACATAATAGATTCGACGAATAGTCGAAATAAAATACATGGAAATTTTACCAGAACAATTTGAGTCAAATATCGACGCTCGTATTTTATATTAAAGATACACACACGTATGATTATATACAAACACCATTATAAGAACTCTCGAGGCTAAAATTGCCAAAGTACTTAAGAACATTCGTGGCCTCGGCCAAAAAATAAGACATTCTCACACATAAAGAGTATAATTTACTATATAGCATGTATAGAGCTGTGTATCTATTCTATTGTAAATAATCATACACAACTGATTCATCCGTAAGGCTGCTATATGCGCTGTTATTTCTACCTCCCTATCTACTCCGGCGTTCATAAATTACAATTGCAGCCGCGTGTAAATAGAAATGTTGACCAGTCGCGTGGTATTCTTTTGTCCAAGTTAATCAATTTTCAAACTGTTTGTTTAACTATTACAAGTACCTGCGATATATACTTTGCGATCATTCACGGTCCACTCAACCCGAGCTAGGACAAACATCAAGCCGCAAGTTACACAAGAAGATAAAAAAGATTAGCTGCAGATACGCCTTAAGGCGTTTTTCGTTATGGATGCATTGAAGCTCATTGAAAAAATGTATACACATTTTTATTACCAAGTTTTAATTAGTTATTACTGATCAAACGGCGATTTTGTTCTTAATTTTTTGATATTCCTCTTACTTAGCATTTTCATTTCTGGCAGATAAAGTCTTGGACAGAATGCGGTTTTTTTTTGTCTAAGTCGAACCCGTCTTTACCAAGTGAAACTGATATTCGAGGTTCAGCACAGGCCTGGGAAAAGGAAATTAGAAAGTCTAATCAAGAGTTCAAAAAACTATTTACATGATCATCTATTCAAATGCTCGATAGATTTTAAAATTGAAAAATAATATTTATTGTTAGTATTCCGATTTAAAGTAAAACAGACAAAGCATCAATAGAATTTCTTTCTCTGGCATAGTGAAAAGATTTTTGTATTACAACTGCATGATCGAATGGTTTTATTTTGCAGAGGCCACAGATGTTTGATATTAAATGGCAAGCTGGCTTCTTGCTTGTCGTGGAGAAAGCGTTTGCAAGTTAGCCGAGCAAGGTAAAAGTACAAAAACAAGTCGAACAGTTTTGTCATTCGACGCTACGCTCCCAAGATGAAGTGTTCTTTGTCTGCAGCGATTAACCATTTGAGTCACATAAGTACTTGATGATGAATTCGACAAATAAACGGTTTGGATCGAAAAGGCATTCTCAGAGTCGAAGAGACGATTCTCGCAACATGAAAGCCAACAAATCCAGTTTATGTTTAAAGTTGTATCTGTCATAACTCATGTTTTATAGTCGCAAATGGAGGCAACTCAATTCCGTTCTTTATTGATCAAGCAGCTAGTTGAATAAAGCTCTATTCTCCTTAAAAAAATACGATGTAAACATTATTGAAGAAAATAAACTGGTTGATACTGCTTTATCATATATTGAAAACAGTTTAAATCTTTGGCTTCAGCATGGATTGGTTACAGACTATTATTTACTACTTCAGTTTTTTACATATCGAGATTTCACAAACCATGGCCAGTTGTATTGTCAAATACACCATGGCCAACCTCACGAGTGTTGTACACTTTTTATGGTACGTAATACTAAGCTAAGTCAGAATGTTACGAATTTGTTGCAGTTATTTTCGAAAGATTTTTTATACCAGCCAAAGTCAGGGTTGTGAACATATATCCTAAAGGTGGGAATACACGAGTCATTTGTTTGTCCTGTATATCTAGATCTTTCTGTGTATATTCTTTTGGTTCAGAAGAGAAGAAAATAAATAAATGAAAAGAAATCACTTTGACGATTAAAAATTTATTTAGCCCGTAAACTACTTACTTTATATGCAACCAGAGTGATGAAACTTCAAGAGTTCTGCCGGCCTCTGGTAACTGATACGTCCAAGCCAATGAACAATATAGTGACTTCGACAATTAGAACGGCCGGACGGCCCCTATTGCGTGTGTATATGAGTCCCCAGGGAATACGTACTAATGATTTTCAGCTAGCTATGAGTACGCAGGCGCACGAGGCTAGAGGGTGCCAAACAAATAGGAATTTCTGTGACAATTTATACAGAACATACGATTTTGCTATATTCAGTCAGATCTCACAAGCACTACGCTTAAAAATTCTTGTTTATCTTTTTCTATAGGAAATAAGCCTGTACATTAATCATGCCGTGCTGACGAGGCCCGACATGGCCGAAACAGCTGTCCACGGCTGCTTATTAACACTCACTCAAACTATTTAATTTAGAGAGCTAACTAGGACAAATGTTATCCCCGGGGGAGAGGGCTAACCTTTATTTGGCACACGAATATCAGTCTTGATACATATGCAGACGGAGAAGACAATATCAAGAAGAGAAGACCACACAACCTTTAACAGTCTGTGTTCTCAACGGCTGATTTTCACGATTCACATAATTCAAGAGTTCATTAACGTCTTTTTCTTTTTGTTTTGGACGAGATATTGTCTCTCGTCTAAACATATATAGTTAAGAAAAAGACAACGAACCCTTGCAAAATTATAACAGAAAAATCAGCATGTTAAGGCGGGACTTAACCTAAAGCACGCTTTGTGGCCACTTTTCGTCATGTTTCTTCCGATATCTCCGTCTATGGTTTGAATCTACAAAATCCCTATGCTTAAAACACAGATGAGATGAAGG
>JAOBRD020331512.1:8085-21161 GCA_027575215.2 Hydrozoanthus sils | reverse complement strand
ACATTTAGGACCAAGTGTTGTTACATTTAGGACCTTTGTTACATTTAGGACCAGTTGTTACATTTGTGCCTTCAACAAGGTGCTCCCTCGTAACATAAAAGACGGGCGTAACTTACCTGAACCTGGTCTGTAGTTTCGTTCCTCTCCACACTGCACCACATGTTGAACGTTTGAAATTCTTTTATACCCAACAACTAAAACAGAAAGCTTTATAAGACAACTTTATTCCAAACCTGAGAAATATGCAAAAAAAAAAAAACTAGCAAAGGCTGGTTAAAAGCTTTGTCAAAACTTTTAACTCTTAAAACAGAAAAGAGAAGAAATGCAGAACAGCAGGAAGACAACATCAAGTTGTTTGTATATAAGATTTTAAAACATTACCGAAACCATACTTAGAAGTTTTCTTCTATAAAGACATGAATTGCTGCACGTCGTACAATGATGTCATGGTTAGTTTACAAAGTTCGAACTGTTGACAGATTTTCCGGTAAAAAAATGTGGTACATGTAACAAACGCCTCTTTAAAGACTCGTTAGTACAGGCCTTTAAGATGACCGGGAGGAACATGTACAGTTTTCAGCGGTAGCTATTGGCTGCGTGAAAGTACTCGTAAATACAGTGGTTTTACCATAACAAGCTCAACTCTGAAAAACAACGTCGGCCATCGTGCAAGCTACATGAAGTAAAACAAGCACAACACAAACACCTTGGCGTAGTTTGATTTTTCAAAACAAGATTACACGCATGATCTAATGGTTGAAAAAGCTAAGAATGCCGAAGCAACTTTTCTAAAGCTATGACACCATTTGTTTTGCTTGTGCCCGATTACATATTGTGACGTCAAATCAAAGGGAAATTAGGCAGTCAACTGACTCACGTACCTTGGGTGAAAAAACACTTGAAACTACTTACTCGAACCACTCGGTGTTGTTTCGTCTCCTGATGAGCCTGCTCGCTACTGTCCAGCGGTAGCGAATCTGACCACGTGGTGAAACTTGGTATGCGAACACGCATGCCTGCCAGACCACCGTGTGGTACAATGTACGAAGGAAGCGTTGTGTGGGAAGGTAACAGCACGGACTCGAGTACCTTGGAACGAGAAAAAAAAATTTATTTTTAATTTTGTTGAATCCCTACACCAATAAAAAAATCATTGTGGTTCTAAATGGTGTAAAACTAAGGTGAAATTTCACTTCAAAAATGTCTCGCGAACTGGGAACGACTATTGGGTTGACCCTCCGGTTTTACAATATCGCGGGTTTTATTTTTAAAATCACGAGCCGCCATTTTACTTTCTAGCAAACTAACTGACGTCACGAAGGTTGTCACGTAATCTTTTGGCCGCGCGATCATTGGGACAATTTTTAAGTCCAAAACCGCGTTTTACAAACAAAAAAAAGGATTTTAAAACCTTTAAAAGAGGTTATCTGGAGTTTTGAACCTAAAAACCCTTTCTTGTAGGCAAGCAAATTAAGCCAAGAAAAATGTACTGTCGTAATCCTTTTTAACAACTATTAGTATCCTGAAAAAAATCCGCTTTCTCCTTTTTTATCTTATCTATTGTCTGTCTTAACATCCGTCATGCTTTTGTCATATCTTCTTTCCAGATGTCTTAGTTTGGCACCCGAATTCCCTGCGTTACAAATTATCTGACTGCTCAGTCCGGTGTGTCTGTGTTAAGATGAGTCTATTTGTCTACTCCGACACTAAACATACCTGGGAGGGCAAAGATTGGGGTTGAGAGCTCTGACTTAGTGCTGGGTTCTTTAAGATTTGCACCTCAACGTCAACTGATAAGCGGCTTAGCACAGTATGGCTTCCACGAATGGTTACCTATCAACAAAGATTTCAACACCATTTATACTACATAAAAATTCAATAAGAAACGGTTAAACTTCCGTTCTATGCAGCAAAGATAATTTGTGATCGAAGGTGTTTAATAACTCGCCTCTCCTTATGTTTGAATTAAGGACCACAACCAAATGTTGTCCTAAAATAATGCGCAATTACTTCCCGAAGGGTCGATGAATAGTGGTCTATATGTACGGAGAAGTGAGTATCGAGGTATATATATCTAATACTTGGCCTTAACCTTGAGCAATATACGTTTTACAATTATTTACCTATGTACCTATCAACTTAAAGGAGAAAACACTTGTTTCGTCTTTAAAGCCAATAAAAGTGAAGTAATCCTTAAATTTCCTCTTCGGCAACAGTAGTGCGATACTCAAGCACAATTTCTAAGTTATAATGAAAATAATTTTCTTCGTACTACTGATGACAAACGAGCTAATTTACAAAAAGCTTTCTTAGAGGTTCATGTCTAGTCTTCCCCTTACAAACCCTTCAAAAAAGCCACGTAACCTAGCTATGCAACCTCACTTCTGAATTTTTATTTAACTGCCAAGAAGCACAATGCCAAGCTATAACTTTTATCGCAAAAAAAATAATGGTGGTTAAATTTTTCACATACAACAAAGACAACAATTGTGTTAAGGGATGCAAAACCAGTAAGAATATTTGAGAGTTGGTCCTCTCTGTCTGGAATTACCTGCTTTTGCACACCATTTAGCTGTTTGACCTCTATAAATAACGATGCACTGTGCAAGCGGTGCCGAATTGTTCGGCAGCACATCCCCACTGTATCAATATCTATGGGTTCGGACCATCTCCAGTCTCCCTCCGCCTCTACGCACACTTGAAGCCTGGGTACTAGAGCTGGAGAGCGAGGAGTACGCCAGCTGTATGGGCAAACTTGACGGTTATCAAGAACAAGTGATTCATCTGTGTTTACCTGTCATTTTAAAGAAAGATTCGCACTTAACTTTAGTACATGACTAAGTAATTTCACGTGCTGTGATCGGTCAACAGAGGTCCTTAATTACTGCAGGGGCCGCTAAAGCCATAGTAACTCCACGCGTTTTGATTGGTCAATTGGGCCACTACAGCCGAAAAGACGTCACTTTTATACGGTCGAGTAACTTCACACACTGTGATTGGTGAACTGTGGTCCGAAAGTGGACCACTGCGGCCAATAATACGTCGTTTTTTACACGACTGATTAATTACACTCGCTTTGATTGATCAATTGAGGTTGAGAGAACACGAAATGTAAGAGTACTGACACTAAAAGCGTTAGCCCTTTGGTAATTAAAAAATTAGATTTGATCAAACAACGAAGAAAATAACTACATTGAAACGGGGGGATGTTGTAAGAAGTAGTTATTATACACATGCATAAAGTGTTGTTACATTTAACATCACTACAAGTTATGAGGAAGATGTGTTTTAACTGTCGTGTTTGGGGCTGAAAAGGTCAGAAGCCAAAAAGGAAGACTACAATATCAAATACATTCAAAATTATTTTCAGAAAAAAAAATCTACCTGACCAAAACGCAGCACTTCACGAGTATCATTGCATATAATGTAGTGATTTGGAATAACATATTCAGCAGTTGCTTCTGCGTCTTGTTGCCACGCAACAGTAGCTATGGAAACGGTGTGGACTGTACTTTGCCTGACATGCATGTGAACATGTTGTATATCAACAGCAGCATCAAGCCACAGAGGCGGTGATGTCGAGGAGGCACAATTAGCCTTATCGAGCATTTGCTGTAGGGAAAATGACAGTTCTCAGTTACATAAGAGAAACAATGCCATAAGGAACAGAAGCAAAAACTTAAAGAAGTTCAAGCAAAGGTTACAGTACCATTTAACAGCTAAAATTTTTGACCGAAAACGTCTTTCTAAAGGTAAAACAAAAATAATACAAGAAATCCCAAAGAACAAAGATCCGTTTGGGTATTGGGCAAGGTCCGTTTACGTATAAAGCACGGTCCGTTTACGTATATAATATGGTCGGTTTGCGTATCAAACACGGTTCGCTTACGTACATATAGCACGGTTCGTTTATGTACAAAGCACGGTTCGTTTACGTATAAAGCACGGTTTGTTTACGTATAAAACACGGTTCGTTTACGTATAAAGTACGGTTCGTTTACGTATAAAGCATGGTCCGTTTACGTACAAAGCACGGCCCGTTTACGTATAAAGCACGGCCCGTTTACGTATAAAACACGGTTCGTTTACGTATAAAGCACGGTTTGTTTACGTATAAAGCACGGTCCGTTTACGTATAAAGCACGGTTTGTTTCCATATAAAGCACAGTTCGTTTACGTATAAAGCACGGTTCGTTTACGTATAAAGTACGGTTCGTTTACGTATAAAGCACGGTTCGTTTACGTATAAAGCTCGGTTCATTTACGTATAAAGCACGGTTCCTTTACGTATAAAGCACGGTTTGTTTCCATATAAAGCACTCTTTTACGTATAAAGCACGGTTTGTTTCCATATAAAGCACAGTTCGTTTACGTATAAAGCACGGTTCGTTTACGTATAAAGCACGGTTCTTTTACGTATAAAGCACGATCCGTTTACGTACAAAGCACGGTCCGTTTACGTATAAAGCACGGTTTGTTTACGTATAAAGCACGGTTCGTTTACGTATAAAACACGGTTCGTTTACGTATAAAGCACGGTTCTTTTACGTATAAAGCACGATCCGTTTACGTACAAAGCACGGTCCGTTTACGTATAAAGCACGGTTTGTTTACGTATAAAGCACGGTTCGTTTACGTATAAAACACGGTTCGTTTACGTATAAAGTACGGTTCGTTTACGTATAAAGCACGGTTCGTTTACGTATAAAGCTCGGTTCATTTACGTATAAAGCACGGTTCCTTTACGTATAAAGCACGGTTTGTTTCCATATAAAGCACTCTTTTACGTATAAAGCACGGTTCGTTTACGTATAAAGCACGGTTCTTTGTTCTTTTACGTATAAAGCACGGTTTGTTTACGTATAAAGCACGGTTTGTTTACGTATAAAGCACGGTTCTTTTACGTATAAAGCACCGTTTTTTTACATATAAGCACCGTTCTTTTACGTATAAAGCACGGTTCGTTTTCGTATAAAGCACGGTTCTTTTACGTATAAAACACGGTCCGTTTAATCTTAGGTTTCACTGGTAGCACGTAAAATCAAAAAAAGGAAAGACAACAGAAACTTACTCATGATTTAGTCAAGCAGGTAAGTTGCGGTGGTGGGGGTGGGGATGGAGGAACTGGGTTACCTGTGTATTAACAAGGGCACTGGGTTACCTGTGTATCATGAAAGACAGCTGCGGTAAAACCGAAATCAAACGGGCTCAACAGCGGATAGTAGATAAGGTCACCAAAGTTGACAATGTCCATGAAACAGTTTAGTTCCAGCTGGACCAAGGAGAATGAGCCTTTTCCGCCAACGTGTTTGGCCAATCCACTCAAACCCTCCACCGTTACCAACATCAACTCTTGTTCACTTGGGAACGATGGGTCCATTGTGAAACCTCGTAACCCCTTTGGGAGAACTACCGATAACAACGAAGTGATTGGTTAAAATATTGGAATAATCAAGATCGTGCAATACTGAACATAACGTGAAAGGTTCATTTTACAAACAAGCCACTTCATGATTGTACGCGCTTTGCAGATACAAGGTTAAAAAGAGACTGAAAAGGTAACGCTTGCCCAAAATAGAGGCGGCCTAATGGTAGTTGTGAGGCTTTTGAACAACTTGTCAGCTGGATGCGGGCCTCGACAGTTGTGTAGTAAAAACAGCGAAGCGGGAGTTTTCTTGTTTCATGACTAAATGATATCCAGATTTAGTTTTAAAAAAGGTAGAGATTCTGTATTAGTCTACAAAATCGTAAGTAAAATGCTTTCGAACTAATTATAAACTAATGGACCAACAAATTGTACCAAAACAAAATAATAAGTGAACTGCAAGTTTCACGGTTAGATTTGAAGGAAAAACAGTCCAAAACTAAACAAGATGGCCCAAACTTACTTTTACCCTCTTCGGGCCAGTGAGTTTCGAATAGTGGTGGCTCGATGGCCCCAGAGCATTTTTCCTCTTTCGGCCAATGAACTTTGCGTTTACGGCAGACGGCGAAAGCGAGGATTTCACGTGACCACGCCAAGCCGTCACGTTTGCAGTTCGTGTTTTGACGGGAAGGGGCTCTCTCTCTTCAAGTTAATACGTGAAGGTTATTTGCACCTCAATCCTGTATTCTCACTCTTGAAGCTTTAGAAAAGGTTCTTTAATCCTTTTCCCACCTTGTGTTTGTATGTTTGGTTGTAAAATTTTAATTATACTCACATTTTGGTCATCGAATTTGGACTGTTCAACAAGAGGGAAGAAACAAATTTTGGTATGCTTAAATCGAATTTACCACAACAGGAAACGGGAACCTTAAACCGTTAACCGCAGTTTGCCATCTGCCGTAAACGCGATGCATTTATGCTTTTAAAAAGTATTCAATAGCACCAATGGCCCGCACACAAGACACTTACAAGCTTATGCACAGACTGGGGATATTCATTGAGATTTTATTTGTATCTACCTCTATCTGTGTTTCGCATGTGGTTTACAAGCCTCATTTCCAGGATACCGACTGACCCTCGCAGACAAATGGCTGGGATGAACTGGGGCGAAAAGAAGGAGTTGACTTTGACGGAGGCTGCAAGGGATGTAGCAGAAACCATGGTGTGATACATGTTGCTGTAGGTTGAGACTGTCTCGTCTTCATCTTGACTAAAGAAGATATAATAATACATAACAAGGTTTAGAAAGGTTTTTGCCAAAGTCAAAAGCGACAGAGTGAGTTACAAAGACATGGATAAACAAGACTAACACTTTGAGCATAAATATGATACGGGCCTAGAAAACATGGACCTTGGAGAGAAAGTCCTTCCACATTAAAGGCACCAGCCCAAGTTTGAAAAAAAAAACAATAAAGAAAGAGGCTTCTTGAAGAACTGAAAATGCATCTAACACACGGGTTTGGAAAAGCTAACATGTTAAGTATGGTTTTCGCCAAAGACAAAAGTTTCAGAGTAAGATTCAAAGACAAGTCACTTTGTCTATCGGCTGTTTCCTACGTCTTCCACAACAGTAAGAAACTTGTTATGGAAAATAAGTTTGTAATCTAAAGTGGTAAATAAAAACTTTTAAACTGTTAAAAAAAGATCAACACTTTAAAAATCGAGATGACACGGGCCAAGAAAACATGGGCCTGAAGAGAAAGTCCTTCAACATCAAAGGCACAAGCCCGAATTTGAAAAAAAAATGTTAAAAAAGTGTTAAAAAATGGGCTCCTTAAAGGGCTGAAAATGCATGTACCATGCGAGTTGCAAAAGATAACACGAATGGATGGTCATTGAAAAGAAAGCAAAACTATTGCGTTCCTAAATAAAGCAAAACTATTGCGTCACTAAATAAAATTATTAACTGAGAATTTATTTTACTCTTCGTTACACCTTGCGATAATGATAAATCTTGCATCTAACTTTTGAGCGTCGCATTTTCCTCAACAACTATTTGACTATTATTAGATAAGAAAGGGTTTAAACGTAACTAGTGGACTAAATCAGACAAAAAGCATACTCGACTACATTGATAAGAAACGATAAAAAACGTTCTAATGTTTACAACAAAACTTTTTCAAGTCTGTGTCCATACTAGCAGCTCCAATTTGATAATCCCGTACATCTAAATTTAACTCCTGGCAAACATTTATACAGTTTGAATTTCTCGCGCGCCGCCGGCTTGAAATGTAACGTGTACGGTTGCAGTGCCAGTCTCCACTCTCAATGAGAGCAGTAGCACCGAACGAAAGGGGGTCTGGCACTGCAACCAAACACGTCACAGTAATTTCAAAATGGCGGCACGCAGGAAATTCAAACTGTAGCAACGAATAAACGAAGTTGCTTGGCGTCAGAGTTTTGTACAGGGTTATCAAATTTGCGCTGCTGGTATGGATACAATCTTGACAAAAGTTTTATTTGAGATCAAGAATGTTATACAGTGGTGGGTTCTTTAAAGTGCATATGAAGTGAAAAATTTTATTACTTCAGTAGACAGACCTTGCTAAATGAGGAATAGCGATAAAGAAACTTTGTTTAAGTCTTTCATGTATCTTGAGATATCAAAACACAGTTTTCAACTGATGACGTCATGAGTGGTTCCAACAAATTTGCATTTATTTGAAATCTGCTGTCAATCCATAACCTTTGGATGTATTTATGTCAAAGTTGGGCTGCTGATATATCTCGACGTAGTTAGATAATTAGTCCAAGTTTGACTAAAATTCATCCAAAGGTTTTGGGTTGACAGCAGATTTTAAAAAAATGCAAATTTGTCGGAACCACTAATGACGTCATCAGTTGAAGACTTTAAATGTTTGTATTTCAAGAACCATAAAAGATTTTGACAAACTTTTTCCACGGTTATTCCTCATTTACCAAGTTCTATCCACCGAAGCAACAAAATTTTTCACTTGATGCGTTGTATCATTTTTAACATTATTACTGTAAATAATAATTACCTGGTTTCATCGGGGAAATCGAGATCTCTATTTACATCCACTACAATCTGCCACTCCTCAGCCACCATGATCTCGGCTGGATTAGAGATCATGGGATCTGGGAACGAAAGCGTCGAGGGACTAGTCTCCGAAAGAAAAAAGCGACGGTAGGTGACGTAGCATTTCTGCAGATTATCCCAGTATCTCAATACGCAAGGTACCTGTAAACAGTACCAAAAACTTAGTAACAAAGAAAAGAGTTGTCAAATAAGTCATTCTGTTCATATCTGTAAGTATTGCGACTTACAGCTATATTTCTTTCAGGAGGGTTTCTCAACTTGTAGCATGACCAAGAGTGAGAAGATAACTTTTTATTACAGTTTAGTACTAAACAAATGATCTAATTGCTTTGGGAAGTTTCATTTTATGAAAAGCTTGGCATTGGAACATCTTATCACAATCTTTCCGAGCAAGCAAATTTCAATATATTTTAAAACTAATCTTAGAAAATAGCAAACAACTGTTTTGGAACGATTTACTGTATCAATTCTTACAGAATGTTCCATTAAGTATGTTATAATTATCATACCTATAACAACAAAATCAATAACAGCAATAGTAATAATAACAATTCTTGTTGTTGTATTTAATACTGTTGCTGTTTGTTATCAATATCGTTTTCTCACTGTTAATTGTTCAATTCCCCTCAACTTGGATTTCTACTGCCTATCCCTTTCGACACAGCTGATCTAAGACATACATCAGCTCCTTCATGTGAAGAAAGTAAAAGATGTTACGGGGTTTAAACAGAGATTGATCTGTGCTGCATGCAGTAGAGCGGTTGTAAAATATAAAATATAAATAATAGAGTTTAAAATAAGTTAAAAGGCTACAACTTTAAAGTTTCTGATTCTTTACTTCAAATTGTAGCATTTTAAAACTTTTTATACGCTATACTACTATATTATACGTTTTAAGCAAGCAAAAGATAGTTACAATTCCTGAGTTACACGTGGTGTTCTATTCTTTTCTCCCCTTTCATCGACGGAGCTAGCGCTATTAGTTAAGAAAGCCATGAAACTCACCTGGTACTCTTCACCCATGTTCAAAGTGTTAACAAGAATAGGTGACGTCAGAGGAAGGGGCAAGACCTCAAGTGCTGTCAGCGCTCTGGGTTCAGAGTATCTCCAGGTCATTGACGGTGGGCGTTCGCTGGAATCCGCTGAGAATACAATCTCATATGGCCTTGGATGATGGCTGCTTAATAAACCTGTAACACGTTCGTAAGCACAATGTGACAAAGCGGTAAAATGAAAAAGGTTTGTTATGTCCACAGTAGTTAGAAAATAACCCGCCACGATGCAACCAATCAGATTGTACAATTCTGTCTGGCCATATAATAATAAGCAATTATCCCCCGAAGTCAAGGTGACTAGCAGTGGATATTTACTGAGACGCAAAGCGGCAAGGTAAAAATAGATCGCTAGGCACTGACTCTGAGGGGGATATTTGTTTTAGTATGTGCCAAATCAGTCGAATAATATCAGGTGAGAGTTGGTGAATGTCAAGTTCGAACGAAATTTATCAATTTAAAATTTTCAAATGCAAGTAACAAAAGCCCACGCTTTCTTTAATTGTTGTACTTTTCTTGAAATTTCGGGGTAAAACAACTTTCATCCTAGTTGTGAATACACACATCCCAAATTTAGTGGTCCTTTTTTGTGTTTAAAGGAAATGGCTGAATCGTTTATTTCGTAAATTTCTTCTTCCAAGATTGTCGCGAAACGAGTCGCCAATTTGACAGCTTTCTCAAAACAGTAAACATCCTTGTTTTCAGGAACCTATCAGAGCACGAAGAAAAGCTATTCACTGATTTGGTATATACTAACTTTGGATATTCCTCTCTAACGTCTAAGACGAACAAATCCACCAAGGGCCATCTTAAATTCACATCTGTCGAACAAACAGTCAAACAAGTTCTTGTATCAAGGCAGGAGAAGGACACTAGCATATGGCGACATTTATCTGTTTGTACATTAGTTGACGTGTGATGTGAATTTATGACGGCCAACATAGGAGGATTTGTTCATCTCCCTTTCCTTGTTAAAATGGCTAATGACGTACCTGATGCTTTAAGGTATTTGAAAGGTCCAGCACGAATATCATCAATTGAGTAATTCATTGATTTTGCATCGGCAGAAACGTCTCGGATCTCCTCTGTTTTCAACTCATTTGGAACGCTGTTCGTGGCATTCTTAGCAGTAGAGGAACGATACTCGTCGAGTAAAAGAGACAAGCAGCTGAGGCATTTCAGGTGCTCTTGACCAAAATTTACTTGAAGGAATCCAACGTCTAGCCATACATAAAGGTGGGGAAAACCAGAACCACTGAAATACAATAGAAAACGGTTATAGACCTACACGCATCGAGATTTCAATAAATCTAAAGTCAGAACGCAATGTATTATAACAACAAGAATACAGTTGAACCTTGGTTATTCAACCTCGGATAATTCGAAACCTTCATTTACTCGAACTCAACACAATATAAAGATTCGAGCGAGGCCTTATCACCGCAACGATTCACGTTCACGTCCCAGTGGTAAGGCCTCACTCGAATGTATATGTTGTATTCACACATATACCACTGAAGGACAACACTCAATGGTTAATTCTAATTTCCCCTCGATTTGATCGTCAAAATCAGTCCAACTCGGTTAGTTCGAACTACAGCTAATTCGAACTGTTTTTCGTTTCCCATCGAAGTTTGAACCAACGGGATTACACTGTACAATGGAATCTTGGCACGTCGAGCTCGGATAATTCAAAATCCCTGCTAATTCGAACAAAAACCATTTCCCCAGAATATGACCTTAGATACAAAATCAGAACTTTAACTTAAACGCGGTTGTTTCGAGCCCCCGCTAACTCAACCGACTTTTCGTTTCCCATCGGAATTCGAGTTAACGGGGCTTTACTGTAATGCACAAACGTACAAAGTTTGTTGCATGGACCGACCTGTGGCAGTGGTAGTCATGGCTGTGAGGTGACCATACCATTTCTATATCGGAGGAGAAACTGAAAGGGGAGATAAGTGGACGATACTGCTCTTGATACAACGTACGCAAGGCAAGACCATCCATTTCAAATCCAGCAACAATGCGTTCTGTTTCTCCTGCAAGATAAGCAATTTAGTTCTTCCTGTCCCATGAATTTTTTTTTTGCTGTTACTATTTCAACCAAGCAAACAGGTAAAAGACAACGTTACAGGAAAATAACAAAACAGCCCACTTAAATAAAGTTATTGCAATGAATTCTAAATATTTCAGTCGTTCAAAATGGTTTGGAAGCTATCCGTTCCTTCACTTATTTTTCAGAACAAACAAAGCATGTGTTAGTACCATTGTATTGTTTGTTAAAAGTGGCCAAGTGGTTAGCGTGTTCGACTTGTAATACTAGGGTGGTGGGTTTGAGCCATTATCAAACTACTGTGTTGTGTCCTTGAGCAAGACACTTAATTCGACTTGTTCCAGTGGAATCGGCTATTTGAATGGGTACCAGCTTCTCCTGGGCTGGGTTACTCAAAAGTAAAGCCAAAACTCGAGTAATTTTTTCTCCAAGGAAAAGTTCTACTGTTCTTATAAAATACTGTTTTGGATTTTTCATGGAAAAAAAATTGTCAAAGCAAAATTAAACCTCAAATTAGTAAGCTTGGAAACAAGAAAGTGGTTAAAAATTTAATCCTCGGTTAGTGCTAACAAGCCTTTGAACAACTGGGCCGATTGATAAGCGTCCTGTCCCTGGGGAATCAAAGACTCTCATCCACTTAATTAAAGCACTACAGAAACCGGAGGTAAGCGCCCGAATGATGGACCCTCAGGCTTAAGAAATATCTCATTTTTCCTGATACTAATGTTTTGGTTAGACGACGTACCTTTGTCTGCTGGGCTCAAGTCTGCTTGCACTTTCACAGAATAGAAAGAGCCCATCATCTTTGAGTTAAGCTCGTAGGGGGGCATTTCCAGTTCAACCGTAACTTCACTGGTTGAAAACTCGACATTTCCAAAAAGCAAGGACCTCTGCGCTTTGCTACTAGCTTGTTTTGGTTCGATATCAGATTTTGTAATTGAGAGATCAAATATCAAACTGTTGATTTGCTTCATCATTTGTAATCCACACTGGATAAATAAAGGGCGGCCAAAGTTGATGTTGATATCCACTAAGAATGAAAACAGACAAAAATTAAACGACATAGCATGGAATTAAAGAAAAAAAACTTTTAACAGTAGCTGTAGCTTTGAATACCCGTAAAACGGTGCACTGAGAGAGGGAGGGGGTAAAGGGCGCACCGTCAGCTTCCACTGATAATAGCACTCTCTGGGAGCTGAGGAACTGCCGACGTTAAGTAATGGTGCCCTTACCTTTTTACTCTCGATGATTCACTAGTTAACCAGTTTCTGCTGTAACTTGCAAACTAGCATGCAGACTACAAAGGCACAATATGAATAATCCATGTAGAATTCGTTGTAAAATATAACATTTTCGAATTGTTGTATAAAATTGTATCATGGTATTCTGGGTTGTCATAAGTTGTTGTATAAAATTGTATCATGGTATTCAGGGTTGTCATAAATTGTTGTATAAAATTGTATCGTGGTATTCAAGGTTGTC
>JAOBRD020331411.1:0-21164 GCA_027575215.2 Hydrozoanthus sils | reverse complement strand
TGTGGTCATCTTCAGTAAATTCATCTTCCGTACTGAAGATGACCACAGTGTCGAAAACGTTCTAAAATACTTTTAAAAAAACTTTTAGCCTTTCAATTTAAACATTTTATAAGCAAAACAATTATGACATTTGCATTTCTATTTCTAACTTCATTTACTGATTTTACAGAACCAAGGGTAAATGGCACAGATGGTGATGGGGTAAATCCCTCAGTCACAACCGTGAAAACTAAGGCCGATGGTAAGTGGTTGCAAAGGCAATAAACAATAACAACATTAGTAATAATAATAATAACAATAATAATGATAATAATAATGATGATGATGATGATGTCATTAAAATCGCTTAAAAGGTTTAAAAAATGTGAAAAGGCTAAAATATGATAAACGTTTAAGCACTCAAACGTTTTCGACTAAAAAGTCATCTTCAGGAGTTAATGAAAATTCTGCAGTGAGTATATATTTATATTGCCTTAAGTTATTCTTGAAGGGAACAGTTGTACGATGAAGCAGTTCACTTGTTTGTTTAGTGACGAGGTCTTTTGTTTGATGGATAGGCCTTCGACAATTTTTCGATTGGTATAATTGTGAGCTGAGAACAATACTTTCCATGGGGAAGTGTGGGATGGAAAGTGCCTTAAGTGTCTTGCTGGTTCTGAATTGTGTGATGGATCATTATGTTCGGCGATTCTGGTTTCGAAATTTCTCATTGTCTTACCAATGTAATTATCTCCACAAGAACAATCTCCTCGGTATTCGGTGTGTGACTGGTGTTTATTTTTGTCTTTCAGGGTGAAAATACTTTTGGTTTTGTGGGTTTGCCATAAAATGTTAACTGTGTGGCAAGAAAATAAATAAATGATTTTTTTCTGTGTGGACTCGAAAGGTTATTTTCTAAAAGGAATAAAACAGCCTCGCTTTTGTTTCTAGACAAAATAGAAAACGCTATGTCATAGCAGAACACGAGAAAAGGGTTGAGAAGAAAACGAGGCGAAACTCAGTTTTCTCTCTACCGTTTGAGTGTGTGCTACGTAATAGCGTTTTCTATTTTTGTCTAGAAAAACAAGCGAGGGTGTTTTATTCCTTTGTTGTAAAATAAATTCATTAAAACAGGCGCTCTGATTGGCTGAGGACCATTTTTTAAATCTGGATAGAAATCATGAGTGACGTCATCAGTTATTATTTTATAAAAGTTTTAGAAAATATTTTCCGTGTTTCCATACTCTGTTGGAAACACTTGGTATTGTTTGGAGAACACTCGAAAATATTTTGAATCATTCGCTTTCAGCTCGTGATCCATACCTTTTCTAGTGTTCCAACAACTGCGCGTGTTTCCAACAGAGTATGGAAACACGGAAAATTTCTTCTAAAGTTAACTAAAATATGCTAACGATTGTTTTTTTTTGTTCGTTTGTGTTATATCTCTTTGCTGCTCACGACAACGGTTAAAAATGGTCTTGAACATAATATGATTTTACAGTGTACATTGTTTTTAATTTTTGAGATGAACAACTTTCATCAATGAAATAACTATAACTGGTTATCTTAACAAAGCCGATAAAATAATTCCATTTTTTGCATTTAATATGGTTAACTACTTTTTTGTTTTATCATAGATATTATAAGAGAAATACACAACGATAAGAAGAAGCCTCCGGCGGTAAATGTTGGTCTTTTAGCGAGCTTACTGTCAGTTGTAGCACTTGCGGCTATTCTGCTGTTCTTGGGGCTGCTCTGTCGGAGACGACGAAGAAAACTGAAAGCTCGGCGAGCTATGGAACTCGTCAACAACAGAGTCTCAGTACGCCTAGTCAATCCCAGCAAGAAGAATTCCCTTAACCGGAGAAATGAACAATCCTCCAAGGCAGTCCGGGAGAAGATGGCCATGTTGGACGATTGTGAAGAGGACATGGACAAGGAGCTTGAGATGGAAGAGTTGAAGTTGAGAAACAACAGACGGAAAGCGAGTCTGCAAGAAGAGCTGCTTAAAGGTGGGTTTAAAAGGCTTTTGACGTGAGCTTGAGATAATCATTCATAACATTATCATCATCTACATCGTAATTATAATCATCACCACCACCATCACTGTTACAACATGAATATCTACCGGTGTTATTCTATCGCCATTAGCTTAAACTATCTCCATTGGTTTCATCACCATTTTGACCATCATCATCATCATCATCATCATTACATTAGGCCACTTAAAAATATTCTGGTTTATCATCAAAATTTTCAAAAAATTCAGTGAGGGAGGGTGGTTTTTTTTAAGGGTTAATACTTTTTTTGTCGGTTTGGGAATAAATATCACACTAAATTTTGATATGGTCCATTTTACAATTAATCTTTTTCACCTGTGTATTTTTACTGTACATTTTGACAAGCATGTTTGTTCTCATCTCTTACATGTAATGGCGTGTGTAGAAAAGGGACTCGCCAAATGCCGCCAACCGAATTGCTTGTCACTCTGTTTATTGTTTCGCAAAAGGGAAAAATTTCTCAATTTTTTCCTCATACATTTGAACCCAGATAAGACGAACACCTCTATAAAACGGACACCAAATCTTGGTCCCTACTGTTTTCTCATGCAGTCATTTACTGTATTTTAGTCTCTATAAGAGGGACACCTCTCTAAAACAACACTTAAGCCAGTTCTGAAGGTGTCCATCTTAACGGGGTTTGACTGTATATTTCTTTTATATAAAAAAATAATAAAAGTCAATGGCAAAAGTCTGTGCGAATGCTCATGATAAACCGAAGTGTTTTTTAAAGTGGCCTTTGACTGTGAAACCTTGATGTAAATAAGTTCCAGGGAATAGAAAACTGTTTGTAATATTACTGATAACAACAATAAGTACATAATGACAACTCCCCCAATGGGCTTTTTAGTATCATGGTTCAAATTCCCGAACAAAGACCAGTTAGCTATTTACAAGGGGCGTGGATTTGGCTCTGGGATCACCGAAGCCAAATCCGGTCAGTGGTCAGAATAGGACTTGAACTCAGGGCAACCGCATGCAAATCCGGCATGCACCCTAACCACTTAGTTATGCTACATCTTATATAATATCGAGGTATTTGTTATACAGAGGTTTGTCAGATCGAGATTCCACTTACGTCCAGTCTAGCCTTGTTAGCGTAATGTATACAATCGAAAGCTAAATTTTTTAAATGGAGTTGTAAAATGACAAATCTCCAGAGCAGTAGAGTCATTTGAACGTAAGAACAGGAAGACCAAGAACTCGTACTGCACATGTCCAAGGTTTGTCCGGGAAGGGGTGGGAACCATGTTTGCGTCATTACGTGTGGTCTAAAATCGTACACTTTTTTCAAAAATTACTTTACGTTTTTGGTTGATACATTTTTTTAAAAATGCTAATTCCATTTTCTTTGTTTCGCTTTCAGATGATTTAGACACGTTTAGAAACTTGCGCCCTGAATCAAAAGAGATCTCCATCGAAGAAGAAAAAGCTGAAGTGTTGGCAGAAGCCAGAATGCTAGCAAGTAAATAATCTGAAAATCCAGAAGGCTTGCAAGTGAATAATCCGAAGAGCGGAACGCTATTTTGAAAACTGTCTTTATATACTTTATTTCTATCGGTCTTGGTGTAAGTTCAAGGCTCATGCTCTTGTTGATATAAGATCAAGTCTCTTAAAGGAATCCTCAATTGTATAACATTATTGGTCTCAAACAAAACTTTGTGCATGTAACCAACGCCAAGTAATTT
The DNA here is from genome assembly GCA_027575215.2 of Hydrozoanthus sils. NCBI lineage: Eukaryota > Metazoa > Cnidaria > Anthozoa > Zoantharia > Hydrozoanthidae > Hydrozoanthus > Hydrozoanthus sils. The sequence continues at coordinate 17,437 of JAOBRD020331411.1, read as the reverse complement.
GTTTTCATCAGTTTTACAGTTTGATTTTCCCGCACGCGGCCATTTTGAATTATGACGTAGCGTGGTTGCAGTGCCAGACCTCCTCTCAAATTTATCAAATTTGAGCTGCTGAGATGGACACTGACTTGATTAAAATTTTATTTGGGACCAATAATAATATACAATGGAGGTTTCCTTTAGAACCGTTTGTTACGACTTAAACCACGGTGAACGTTCACTGACTTGCGAAAAGTCTGAAGCGTATTTCAAACGCTGTACTACAGCCGCGCTAAGCTCGCCCAAACTCCGACTTCAGCACGTCTTTAGGACGGCGTTTGAGACCAACCCGCGCTATAGTTGGGTAACACGACAAGCTAACCCGTGCTACATAACTCTAGCTCTAGCTAATGGTGGCCTGTTTCAGACGCCGTGCTTAACGCCGTGTCAAAGGCAAAGTTCGACAGAGGTTCGACGTCTAAAACCAAATCAAACCAAAGTCGTGCAACAGTCGAACCAGAGTCGAGCTAGTTTAGCGCGGCGTTTGAAACGGGCCTTAGTTTAGTTTCTTAGGAAGTTTAAAATTATATGTTATGTAAAAACGCAATTATAAATGGTTGCGATAAGATTTGCACACACATTATCATTTCATCAAAATATTTTTAAGGAACAAAATACAACCCATTTGAGTTGTAAATATTTGCAACACACTTGATTCAGAAGTCGCTTGTAACGTACATGAAATTAAAGCTAAAAACAGCTTGACTAAGAAAATTAGAATGACCTTTAAACATTTTGATCATGCAGAGCGGTACACTTTTTTTTATTATAAGGACATTTTATAAGGCATTTTAAGAACGTCATACTGAGGCTGGAGAAACGCGAAGAGCTTTAATCTTGGATACTGCACAACAAATCTTTTTTCTCGGCTATTGTTTTTAAGAACTAAGATTTTGCAGTCAGTATGTTTATTTTATATTTGTGTACACATTGAAACTACTTGTCTAAACAAGGAGCCAAGGATGAGTGGATCGTTCTGTTGGGCTAAAGCAGTGCAGCATTCAAAACTTGTACCCAGGCTCACCTTTTTCACATTCAAGATACCGCTGACAAAATTTGACTGTCGGCGCACGTGCATATCTTGAACTGAAGGAAAATATTCACAAATTCCAGCGAGAAAAATTGTTATTCAAAATTCAATATATTGCTTCAAATTAAAATACAGTTCCTCCACGCTGAAATTTTTGAATATTTTACTCCAGTTCGTGACTAAGGCTGTGCACGTGCGGTGATAGTCAAATTTTGTCAGCGGTAATTTGAAAACCCACTGCAGATCTATGAAAAGCAAATTTCTCCTAACCTAGTTTTATGAAAAGTATGGGTCCGAGTTGGGAGAATTTACCATTTGATGTATTTAGGGCTGAAAGGGTAAATTTTTCGAACAGTTGAGTGAATCAATTTGTAAATATTCAGTTTCTGTTGTTGTAAAGCGTTTCCCGCATTTTTTAAAAACAGTTTTCACGAATTCAAAAAGTGTATTCTTTTTTCGTGATCCGACTTCCTAAAAAAAACAGCCCAACGGTTTGGGAATAAGAGCGGCTGCTTTTTAGAATAATAAAGCAGTTACTTTTTACCTTAACGATTTATCCTATATTTATTAGCTTTTTTTGGATGCTTACAGAGTGTGAAGAAGCTAACTCGTGATATCCAGCCTTCAGATCTTATTAATGTTTTGCGCGCCTTTGGCACATTTGATATGTAAATAACTGCTTCCATTATTAATTAAGAGACGATAAAAGTCAGCACAGGTAGTTTCTTTGTTGTAAGTTTGTAACTATACAACAACGCACAAAGAATGACTGAGCTTCCGTAGAGTTATACTTTGTTACACTTAAGCAAAATAACAGAAAAAAAACGAGTTAATAAAAGAAATAGGGGAAAACTTGTAAATATATACCTATTTCCTTTTCTCTGTCAGTTTATTATGGAAAATTGAAGCGAACGGAAGCATAATGAAATACTTTTGTGTAAGTATACTGAAGCGAAATAAATCACTGCATAAACCACATTATTTCACAAGACTATTTTGATTTTGTGATCACCTTCAGAGAGGTCAAACTCTGACATGCTGTAATGAACCAAAGGCAAGTGTAAGAGAAACCGAGAAAGAAAAAACTCAAACTGCTGGCCTGAGAGGGAATCGAACCCACGACAGATGCTCCAACCACTGACCTACCGAGACAACTACAGTAGTAATCTCGTACCCAGATCTTCTCAACCTTCGGGAGAGAACATCTGGTAAAGTCCATTTTTGCTCACGTCAAATGTGTCAGAAACCTGACACATTACGCACTGCGCATGTCCAAGATTTGAAGGGAAAAATGGCGGAAAGTAGAAAGAAAGTGTTTACGGACACTTTGAACTATGCGCTTGGCAAGAGAGGGACTTTCTTACTAAATCTTAAGCCTAAACAGCGCGATGTTTTAGAAGCCCTTGTCTTCGGGGCACTGGGATTCATCTATTTTTATCAACCAATCAGATTGTCGAACTGAATGGACTTAACCAGATGTTTTCCCTCCCGAGGGTTGAGAAGATCTGGGTACGAGAATACTACAGTAGCAGAGAGAGAACGAACCAACCCAAGACAAGCCGGGCAATCCAAATTCCAGTTCCCCCACACTCCTCTTGGAAACGTAGGTTTCTGATCTCAACGATAGGGTAGACTGTAGGTTGAAAAAATCACTATTATTTTGTAAGAAGTATATCACTAGTAAGTTTGCTTTGTATAAGATGTTTTGTTTTGAGAACTTGCTTTTTTTTTAAGCAAAACAGTTTTAAGTAGTTGTAAAAGAAACTAGAACAACAAACACTTTTTTTGAAAAAAAAGGAATGTTGCGAAGTTTTTTTTTAATACAAGCTATTTTTTTAAACATTCTTTATTTGGTTATTGTCTGTTTGAACGAGAAACATAATTGGCAGATCAATGATAACAAGGCAAAAGCTCCTCTCTCTTTCTCATGACGTCACAAAAACTGTTTCCTCCGGATTGCCTTGCGGTCAGCCTAATGCAAGGTCGCGCTTAAAACCGAATGCATGTACCTACCAACTGTTACATCCACCCATTCACAGGCCAACCACCTACCAACTGTTACATCCACCCATTCACAGGCCAACCACCTACCAACTGTTACATCCACCCATTCACAGGCCAACCATCTACCGACTGTTACATCCACCCATTCACAGGCCAACCTAACCTCGTACCCAGGCTCTTTTAACTTTCTGAGAAAAAAAATTGTGCAAATTGTCGAACAATTATCTAGATTTAGCTATAGTTCCTTTTTTTTTTTCTTAGTTCCTAAAGCATAAAACCTAAACTCAGCCTGGTTTGTTGCCTTAAACTTGCTGCCTTTTCAAAAATTTCTTTCCGAGAACCCTGCAAACGCAAAGAGAAAAACTCTGGCGAATGCAAAGAATTTAAATACGAAAAATAACTTTTTGTACATAACTGTCTTTTAGCCATGCAGGCAGACAGAGAGCCACTATGTCATCGTAGTGTAAGTGCATAAGTGAGTTTTCTAATCTACGGTTTGTCTTCGGTTTTTGTGAAACGGAAAAAAACGATTTTCTCTCGAATGAGTTACGAAGTTTTCACGTATACTTAACGCTACAGATTAGACGAAGATTAAATAACGGCGTGTTTTCGATAAGTTTTAACCAGCAATTGAACTCAAATGCATCGACTGATGTTCTTTCCGTGTGCTCAGTGCGTGAAATCAAACAGTGTTTTCTTGTTTGTATGAGAAGGATATGTATTTAAAGTTTTTGAGTAGTGTTTACCGCAGGCTGCTCGTGACAATCTTTCAAAGTGATTTTTAATAGAAGAAATATTTTCTTACAAGATTTATAGGTTGATTTCGGCATGTAGTGACAAGACATGTGTCGAGACGGCAGCGGTGGGAGACATGCACCACTCGATATTTGAGACTTTAATAATCAGCTGTAGTTATTTACGGTGCCTTCCGAGACTATAAGAAACCAGGAAAGCTTTAGAAAATTTTGTTTGTGTGATGGACGTTTGATTTTGTAAAAACTTGTTACAATTAATTCTTGCATTTTCATCATCTCAAATTCTGACTTTAATCTCCCAGATCCTTGTAGTTTCATTTCCGCAATAAATTAATAATAAGTATAGAGCCAATACAACTACAGCTGTTCTAGCAAGTTGTACTAAAATCAGTTCGGTTGTTTAAATTTTAGACGAAAGCAACGTGTACGCGAAATATACTGGCCTACCTGTGGTAAGCCCAGTCATAGATTCGGGTTTTTTTCGTCGTTGACCTGACAAATTTCGATCCCACGATTCCTTTGGACTCCGAGAACTATTTGTGGGAAAGAAGAAGAAGAAGTTCGAAATGCGGTTCCTACGCGCACTCTTTTCGGAAGGGGTCGTTCCGCAAGCTCAAAGAAATATCAAAGCAAAATGTATACACAAGAAATTAGCAAAGCAATTAAATTATCAAACTTCAAAAAACGCCAAAGGGAAATAAGTGCCATTGTGAAAAGAAAAAAAACTTCGTCTGACAAGGTAAACAAGTATAAATCTATGTCTATCTCAAAAAAAAAGTTTTTGTCTGACATGACGCACAAGTATATGACTAAAGCATTTTGTCTTCCGAAACTACCGCGCACAACTGATGAATCAGTTAGTTTCGAACCCAGGCTACTGGAATAAAAAGTAGCCCAAGGAACGCCCTTAGAGAGTCTAATTGTTTTAATTTTCAGAATGGCTGATTTCGTTTTAGAGCATTTACTGTATGTCTCTTGTAAACGACAAAGCTTGAGTGTATCTTAAGTTTTAACCTCTGATCGCTCGGTGTAACTGTGCCTCAGACAAGCGATGTTTTGACGCCGAGTTGCTCTGCAATTAAATTACATCAGAAGCCAGGCATCCATTTTAACCAAGCTCCTTCTTTACTGAATTTGTTATTGATTATTGGTCAAATTTGAGCAGTTTTGTTCTTAAAATTTGTTCTTATGAAAATGCGTGTAACTTCTTTCGATTCTCGTTGGCATTAGAGAGCGATTAATTAATCCTCAGTTAGGGAGGCGTATATACACAGCAAGTGGTCAGTAAACAGCCTTCTTCGAATATTCTAGATAATAAAAAGCAGTAGCCACATATAATCGTTCACTGCCTATTTTTTTATCGATTCTGTCGCTTTCCTTAAATTCGGTGACCAATTACTTGAGTGATTGAATAGACAAAAAAAGAAAAACAGAAAAAAAATTGGTACCACAAATTTTATCTCACTCCGGGTCTCACTCGAAGGAAAAGACACGAATTCGATTTACGGTTGTGTATATTTACCGAGGTTTTAAAATTATGAACGGAAAACAGACTTTACAAGTACGACTTGTCAATAATTCTTTATTAAAATTGGGTTAAATGTTACGCTAATTAGCCTTTTCTTATATACCCAAACTAATTTTTCGTCTTCGCTCAGAACATTAATTAGTAGAAGCAACCATTACTTCAGATTTTAACTTATCAACGTGGCAGCTTTTAATTTTTGTTTTGCTACAATCACTATGATCTAGTTTTTTCCCCGAGACAAAACCAGTTCTTACACGAAAAATAAATCTAAAAATTTGAAAGTAGCCTATATAAATAGATCTTTCGAAGTTCTTTTGTTTTCAGATCCACTTTTGTTCCACTTTTTGAAATTCTTTAACGGAAAACGACGCTGTATTAAAATTGAAACGGAAAACTAAACCTTCCGAATGTCATGTCTCATTTTTTAAAAGAGCTCTTAACTGTAACCCTGTTGTCATTACCCTATTCAACTAAATGGAATATAATTCATAGTTTAGTTAGACTTGAAAACACGATTCCCTTGGAAATGCGGACGTTAAGTTTTAATAAAAATCAGAGATAAATTAGACGGAAGCCCTTGCAAAAATAAATGGAAACCGCAATTTCGTCCCAAGCGACTTCGTTATTTTCTTACAAGTAAACCGTAAGGAAGGAAATTGCTGTCGAGTAATTAATCAACGTCACAGGCAATTCTAGTCAGTTTAAAATATTCCAAATCAAACAAGAATATTTAGTCCGTATTTTTATTCATGTTTGGCCATTCTTTTGGGCTTCATCTACAGGAGATGAATGTGCATTTCAGAAAAATACAAAAGGTTCGACATTAAAAAAAAAATACAACTTTCAAGGCCGTTTCAAACACTGCGTTTGACTGTAATCATGTGTCTAGCATTGACGTCTCGGGCTCCACAGCGATTAAATTTATTATTTTTTGCCTGAAATAGAACGTTTCAGAAAAACTTCATTTCTTGGCTGGCGACTCATTTAGGGCAGAATTTGTTTCAAGTGAAACAAAAGCATGTCTTAGTTTTTATGAAATGAATCTCAAGCAACTTATTTCAGCCGGGTATAATAAAAAATATTCCTATTAACATAAAACAATACTGTGCAAATATAATATGATTGGCGCGCCAATGTTCTAAGGATAAATTTCTGAAAAATAATGGTACAAAAATATTTTTACGAGCACCAGCTCTTTCTGAAACAATAAAAAATAAACAGCTTCTTTCTAGTTCAATACCAACTAGTAACCCAACTCAACTAACTTCGTTCTGTCATACCAAATAATAAAGTTAACTTTTCATCTATTTGTCACCTGCACCTTGCGTTTCGTCCTGATAGTCATTTTTTTTTCTAAATTAAGTTTTGTTTCCACCAAAGTCCGGCCTTGCGCAGCAAACTTCCTGCCTTTATTGTTTATCGTCGTTTTTGGGAGAGAAATCTTGAGCAACTGCAACAGTCCTCGTCGCTATGTTCTCCTTTACTGCGACTTTCCAGCCTCGAGTAGCCAGACACATGCATCCAAACGGAGCCTTTCATGTTGATAAAGGCGATCATAACCGCAAAGGCCAGCATAACAAAAAAATCGATCAAACTGAAGTATCGGAAGAAAGTGTCAAACCCATACTTTCTAACCAGAATGCCCCCGACCAACTGACCAATGCCTTTCCCCAACCCAAAATAAACCCCATGAAGAATACCCTGGAGGGTGGCGCCTATGTGGGGCGGCGAACCAACGAATGCTGCGAGCCCGCTCCATGCCAATGCTGTACAGAAACCGCGAAGGAATTCAATGGGCAAGACCAGCCATGCTTCTGTAACCACAGAAAAGTAATAGAAACGCAAGGCATACACCAGTAACCCCGCACAAACCATTTTCAGTTCGCCATACTTCTTGATCAAATATACAGACGCGTAGTACATGGTTACACCGGAGAGGCATTCCGCCCCGACCAACGCGCTGAAAAGCGCAGGCGACGAGTCTAACTCGGCCAGGTGAACGTACAAGAAGGACTGAGACGAGCCATGGCAGATCCCCGTGAACAGCGCGATCAACAAGAAGAAAAAGTATTCCCAGTTTGTCAAAAAAATTCTCAATCCTTGTATCAAGGCGCACTGCTCCGTATTTTCTCGTCCATTCTCTTTTTCTTGAAATTTGAAACGTGTTGAGACGAATAACGCTATGGCCATCAAAACGCAGTAGACATAAAAGAAAGGTCGATAAATATCCCATACTTTTTCTGGACAAATATCTGACTGGTGTTTATACTGGTGATTGACGATTGAGCCTGTTATGAAAGCCGTAAGACCCCAGCCAACCGTTCCCCACAATCTCTGTTCGCCGTATTCGTACGGTTTGTTCCCGAGCGTCTGAAAAGTTGCAATGTCTGCCAAAGTATTTGAAGTTGCACCGATCAACTCGCGAAATATTGTTATAACTAGAACCACGATAAAAACAGTTTTGGCTTTTTTGTAGCTTTTCTCGTCAATCTTCCTGTACAAGTCGAACAACCAAGCTTCATTCCACATCTCTTTGTCACCGAGGTCATGAACCAGTTTGGGTTCCTTATGTTTTGAAAGTTCATGTTTCAGTTGCGATTTCACGCGCCCAACAGGGTTGGTTTTGTTTCCATGTAACGAAGCGTTCAAATGGTTCGAGATGTCCAACTTTTGGTTTACTTCGCTTAAGCATGATACAGTTACTGGTGGGGGAACTGTAAGAAGCAGAGTTGAAACTATGTAGGTTGCCAGAGCGACAAATAAAATGGCTTTGAGTTTGTTGTACTTGTCGGCGATTGTACCAACTATTGGTGCACTCACAAACAGGCAGAACGGTTTCAGACTAAGAATGATTCCAACCAAATGAGCAGGCAGCAAAAGAGAATGTTTATAGTACAATGCCATATACGGCGTCAAGCTTCCAATTGCAGCAAAATAGAAGAAATAGAAGAACTTTGAGACGAGAAGCGTTCGGTTGATTTCGACTCGGGAACGAAGCTTGTCAAAGATATTGGCGCTCGTTGTTGAATCATCACTTGTTAGACTGCTTGTCAACCGTTTTCGTTTGTGTCCATCGTCTTCTTCGGCACTAAAGAGTTCGGCTAAACTGTTTCGTGGTTGTTCACTCGATTCTTTCATTCTTGGGAAGAATTTGTTTAAGAATTAAGAGGGTGTCAGTTTCACGGAGTAAGAGCGAAGTAATCCATCTGGCGCCACTCGCAAAATCGAAATAAATTTCCAACTGACTGATTAGCAGTAGAATGACAGATGTTGTTCACTTTTGTTCAAAATTTGCATGACATAGAACAAACTACTTTATGTAAAACTAAACGCGAAACAACCAATAAAACACAATGCGTTTACATGGATGGTGCAAAAATTTTACGAGTCAAAGATTTCTCTGTTGCTTCCTGTTGCATCCACTATATTCTAAAGATGCGTCACAAAAATCGAAATAGTCAACTCCTATTGGATTACCCAGGTTAATATCGCCTGTTATTATCCACCTTTCACCCATTTAGGCAACCACCTGGCAGACCAAATAATTTCAACGAAATATTAAAACATTAATCATGAAAGAATCGGTACAAAATAGCCAAGATTATTAAAATTCATGAAATGAATAAATGTTTAACCGAACTGTAAAAGGCATTCAAGTCATGAGCATGTTTTGAGGTCAAATATAGATCACATCTTAGACCTCTTGATGATTCGATTGAATAGTGGAACAAAAGAACAACAAACTCACAGCATGTTCATCTTTGTTTCTCATTGATTTAAAAGTTTTATAAAATCCTGTCGATATTTTTTAAAATTGAGTTTAGAATTATATCGTTCGTTATCATATATTGTTGATGGTGTTGTCAGATACGAAACTTTTTATCTTACTCGAAGATAGTTTACCATCGCTTCTCTTTTTAACATGACGATAATTCGAATAAAACAAAATTTCTTTCGTACGACTGATAAGGAATGGAATTTATGCAAATACTTTGGGCTTTTGAGATTACTATTTGAACGAGTGGGGTTAAAAACAATGTAGTATTTACCCTCCATATAAGCGCAATATTATATTTACCGAAGCTGTTCAAGAGGGAGGTAATCTACCTCTTAGATTTGTTTTCACGGGATGAAATTAAAATTCTATTTGCTTTCTTGCTATGCTAGACCGCCACCTGCCGATCAACAATCGAAATAATGAGTAGTTTGTTGACAAATGAAGAAGGTCCGAGATTTTACTCTCGATGTTTCAGTGCCGCTTTTACCAAAAAATACATTTTTTCGCTTTTACAGCTAAGCTTGCATTAGAAATACCCATAAAACTATCGAGTTTTGTCAGTCAAGGCAACTAATTACTAAATCCGCCGCCATATACTTTAACTGGGCCTTGGGGCTACAATTATTCCTGTCCTTTGTTCTTGTTGTAGGCTGGATATTAGTTTCCCGAGGTTGTTAAATTGCATGTTAAGAAGAAAGGAAACTATCAGAAACTGAATAAATATTTGACTGGCAACAACCATTTTGAAATGGTCAAATTCTAGTCTTGTTAAATCATTTTAAAAATTACCTCCTCTTGACCAAGCGTAAATTTGTTTGGAATAAAATCGTTTATCACTTTCTCGAGCTTACTCAGGCTGAAAATGGAAAAATACGTGTTGAACCAACATAAATTGCCTTGGCATCATTGGTCGGTTTATAGAGGCTTTTGATGACAATTCTTGAAATTATAAACATAAAATTTAGGAAAACCTCATTCATATACAATTTCGTGTACACGTGCTTTTTCAAAGAGCCTCGCGTTTGAGTTAACAATTTTATCAGCTCGGGAAGGGGATGCTTCTGTTAGCATTTTTCAGCTCTGGAGAGGCTTTGTTAAAAAAAAACAAAGTAGAATCAATGTTAGCTACGGGGCCTGATGGAGACGCCGTTTAACTCTAAGTCAATACAAGAAAGTGAAAATTCATCTTTCCCGCAGTATTCATGGAACCTCGTTACAGCGGTCTCCAACAGGCCTGAAAGAATTGGCCGTATTATAGGGGTGACCGTATAACAAGAATTTTTTATAAGGAAATATATGGCAAATTGGCCGGCGAACCAAAAAAGCGGCCGTATTAACAAGGTGGTCGTATTAACAAGGCGGCCGCATTGACGATAACATGGACCGTATCATAACATAGTTTGGTAGTTAGCGGTGTAGATTTATTCACAAACTGACTCGTTAGTCCACAAAAGAGCATTAAAACTAAAAAAAGCGCCCTCCCTCACTGAATTTCAGGAAAATTTTGATGGTAAACCGGATAGTCTTAAGAGATAAACACATGCCGGAAAAATCAGTTCAGTTCTTTTTTCTCTCTTGGCCTAATTCCCTAATTTCTAATTTCCACTTAAAAGTCTTCATCAGAGAATGTTTGCGCAGTTGGCAGTTTAACGTTGTTTGTGAAGTCGGCATTTATTACTTAAGACACTTACAAGAGCAACCTCAAAACTAATTCTTTAACAATCAAAAAATTGTATTTCTTTATGAATTATCAACTTTCTCCGATCAAAGATAAACTAACTTTCATGAGGCAAAAAACATTTTAAAAAGATAAATTCATTGAGACAAATTTGTTATTAATAAAGTAAGTTGTATTACAGGTTGTGAGTAAGTTTCTTAGAAATTCTGTAAATAACCCACAGTCCATGGCACAATGATGACTTAAAAGCTTTCATCCTAATCTTCTGTAATTAATGTATGGTCAGTAATCTGAAAAATGAATTGTGTGAGTTATTTAGAATTAGATGATAAATATAGTAACTTAAAATAGTGTTCGTATAACGCTTGTCAACGATAGCGAGGTCTTTACTGGGAAATCTCAGACAGAGGTCTTGACGTACGGACCAAGCTTAGTAAGGTTCATACCACAAGACTGAGGTCTGAGATTACACAGTGAAGACCAAGCAAAATAGGTTAATAAGTTATTCATTATGTGTTTTTTTTAATCTAGTTAGAAACATAGGGAAAAAAGAGAAATATAATATAGAGGTTAGTTAGTTAGTTTTCCCCTATCATCCCCACTGGGATATAGGCCGTCCACAAGATTCCTCCATTTGCCTTCATCCTGGGCTGGTCTCTCCAGCTAGCCCCATATTTTACCCATCCTCTTAATATCTGTGCCCACAGGTCATGTCGCCATGAGTTCCTCGGCTTACCTCCCTCCCTTTTACCCTGGGGATAATTCCAGATGAGGGCTTGTCTTGTGATGTTGGTGTCTGGCTTTCACAAGGTGTGACCTAACAATCTCCAGCGATGTTGTTTGATAATACATAATAGAGAGGTAGAAAGAAAAAAAGGGTTGTAAAGCACACAGTCATTACAATTATTGTTTTCTTCTTTGACTACGTCGAATTCAAATAGAAAAGAAAAAAAGGGGAAAATAGTCCTTCGAGCCAGATTCAAACCAGCGATGACCCCCACTCTACCAACTGAGCTATCAATGGGCCACAAATATGAAAATGTTTTAAATATTCCTATACCCTCTTAACAGCAGTAAAGCAGGAATCTGTCAGACCAAATGAGTAAAACAGTCAAACCCCTCAAGATGAACCAGATAAGACAGACACCTCTATAAAATGAACACCAAATCTTGGTCCCTGCTGTGCCTTTTCTCAGCCATTTACTGTCTCTATAAGACGGACACCTCTCTAAGATGGACAATTGAAGCTGGTCCCGAAGGTGTCTGTCTTAGAGAAGTTTGGTTGTACATGTCTAAGTGTGATGTTAGACCATTAGTTTGTAATTACTCACAGATTTAGTTTATTGGTTAATTGGTGTAGGGAGAAGCTTTAGGAAGTGCTCGTTAAACGTGGTTTCTGCCATTTTACCAATGGAAACTGGAAAATGGTCATCAACTTTTTTCCAGGTACAGTGTAAGGGAAATTAATTAGTTTGAACTAGCAGGAGTTGCACATAAGTTAGCTTTTACAGAACACATACTTTTAAACATGGTGCATATCTTGTGGTTCAATATTGTCCATGGTTTGAATTTTAATTTCCTCTGTTTCAAACTCATTTTCATACTTTAAAATGTTCAAAAAATAAGGAAAACAAAAGATAAAATTGAACCACAACATGTATACAAAAGTTAGGCTAAAATAAAACTTGCTTTAGGTTATTACTGTGAGATGAAGTACAAGTAGATCTTCTCATAACTGGAATGATGATTTTGGTGCAAAAGTGGTGCATTTATACAATGTCTTTCCCATATGAAAGCTCAAAGGCACTTTATAATGATCAGTTAACCCCCAGCAGACCAGAAGCATACCAACCCTGGATGAATTGCAAGCTAAGTGAACTTTAGTGGGACTGAAGGTCACCCAAATATTCAACCCCCAACCAGGCTACAGGTCAAACAGACTGTCAAAAGGTCAAAAGTACAGTCCTTATTCCATACCATTTTTTTTATCCATTTTAGATTTTTAGATATTAGATTTTTAACAAGATAAGTATGTTTGATATGTAAGATATAAAGTATTTCACTATTTGTACAATGTTATATTCTCAACAAACCATTATTATTATTTTTATTATTTTATTATATTTTTTTAAAATTTTTATTTATTTATCTAGGAGGAAAGAAAAATTGCAAACTTTCAAGAATAAACAATTTTAACTAAATAAAGCATTAAAGTTTCTCTACTTTGCATCATATAGAGTGTATTGTGTATCTTAACACTAAGGTCTTTGATGTTGTGCATATAATATAAATATTTTTGCAGAATTTCAAAACTTGTAGGATGCCCCTCCATTTTACTTTTTGTATATATAGAATTTTGACACAAGTACAATAAAGTTTATAGCATCTGTATTACATGTGTTTTTTGTTTAGCCTATTGTAACCATATTACAAGAGAAAGGGATGATAGTCCTTGTTTTGTTAGTTATTCAGATGGAAAGGACATCCCATAGATGTTGGACTGTATTACAATACCAGAAGAGATGTTTAACTGACTCAGGTTCGTTTTGGCAAAAAGTGCACTTATCACTGTCAAGGATACCCATCTTCTTTAGAAGTGTGTTTGTTACTAATGTTTGATGTAGAATCTTATATTGGAAACTCTGTAATTTTGTTTGTACAGTACAGCAAAAAGGGATGTGATAACAAACGTTCCATTCAATATTAGAAACAGAGAGATCCTTGCACCATTTGTTCTGAGCTTTTGCTGGTTCAGAAGCAACTTATTGTAGAATAGCATTGTATGAGAACTTGGTCATTTTTTGTCTTGTTAGCAACTCTCCTTATGTATTTCTTTGATTCAACTTTCTCTAACTTTGCACCATGATCTTTTATTGTTGTTTTCCAAGGTTTTGGAACTGTACTAATAATGCTGTAAATATCAAAAAAGTTGCAGTTTAAGTTGAGTTTCCTGTTGATTAATTCATGGGTTTAAAAAATTGTCCTGACTTATCTACTATGTCATTTATATAACGAATACCTTTCGGTAAACAGCTAAATGGCAAACAGTTTTTCTATTTATTGTGATGCAAAGGTTATTCTATAAAGGTTGTTTCATATAGTCAACTGCATTTGAGGGATCATCTGTAAACTCAGCCCATGATTTTAGAACATCTGCCCAAAAAGGATTGTGAAGGGGCATTGCAAAGTGCTTGACCAATATCTTATTTAAGAACCATACATCTTCCCAGGGTCCGATAATGGAACAAGACAAATTCTTCCAATCAGCTTGGAAGTTTTTATTGTATTTTTTTTTAATCCATGAAGTTTTTAGGGCCTGATCGAAAGTATGGATATCTATCATTTAAAGAATGCCTTTTTCTATTGTATTAATTATTGTTTTTCTTGCAACTTTATCCCGTTTCTTGTTCCAAATGAAAGAGTAAAATAACGATTCAAATTAGTGGAAACAATTTTTGTCGGGGGAAGGTAGCGATGACAATACATGAACTACTTTGGGTACTGCTAGGGACTTAAAAACTTGAAATAATTTTGCCCAAAATGTTCACATACCATCAGCTCCAACAGTCTAAGAGCTTTCTAATTTCTTCCAAATTTTTATCGTAGTTAAGGTTCGGGATTGTGTGAACATTATTAAAATAGGTGTTGCCTAGAACTTTAAATGTTTCATCTCATATCCACTCAAGTTTTCTTTCGGGACATAAAGTCAATATTGATTTGCTTTTGTTCCCTATCCATACGCATATTGCCTTTGTTTTTTCAATGTTTGCCTTAAGACCCAAGCACTCTTGAAACATATCAAGTGTGTTTAGGCAATGATACAAAGAGCCATCTGATCTATCTTGAGTAAAAAAGGTGCCATCTGCATATCGACCTATAAGAAATTCTGAGCCTCTAACTTTAAACACCCTTTAATTTAGGGTTAGTTTTAATGCCATCAGATGTTAATGCTCGATTGATGAAAGAACATTCAAGGGAATCGAATGCTTTTTGAAAGTCAACTAGAAGTAGTAGTCCTTCTTGATCTTGTTTGTTTAAAACTTGCATGATATCATAGAGTAGGCGAGTGTTTTCTGAAATGCTTTGATTTTTTAGGAAGCCTTTTTGAGTATCTGATATAATCTTTGGTAAAACATTTTTTAAATGGTTCGCTATTACTGTAGATGCTTTCTTATAATCAACACAAAGAAGAGATTACTTTCTGGTTTCTCCAGATGTAACAAACCATTATTATTATTATTATTATTATTATTATTATTATTATTATTATCATTATTATAAACTGAGGACCTTGGGAGTTGGAGGCAGAGATCTTACAACTGCACCAATCCCATTAAGTGCTGTGTATTGGTTTAATTACAGTACTGACTGCATGCTTGTTGCTTACCATATTTATTTACATGATTTATAAGGCTTGACTAGTTCCTCTCGTTCTTTTGACAGGTACATCTTTGTTCCTGTGGAACATCTTTCAAAACACTTTCAACATGTTTTCCGCACCCTAATTGAACAACAAACAACTTTGGTTTAACAGGGTTTCTACAGATTCCAACTCAGGAAATTTTAGGCTTTTTAAAGGCTTCTTAATGGCCATAATTAACTTGAAAACTATAAAAAAAATTGAAAAGTGTAATGCTTCATTTTAAGTAAAGTCTTAGAAATCCATTGGTCTGGAAACCTGTTCAATAAAATGATAGGTACTGTACTTTGGACAAACGTATCCCATTGTGTAACTCTTTATGGAGACCTGTAACAAAACCAGACCTGCAAAGGGATCTTGTGGCCTATTGCCTGTTCCTTCATGACTCCATGAATCAAAATGTCAAAAACTCTAAAAATTAACAACATTTTTTATTTTATTCATCAATAAATAAAAATGAATGTCCTTCTTGAAAAACTCAAAATATGGAGCTTTTGCTTTCAGATAAGAAAAGAAGTCACAAAAAGCTTTCAAACACACCATTTTCCAGAAAAAACACATTTATATTGAGAAGAAATTTATGACACTTTAACACCTTAAAGTGCCAATGACATGAAGTATTTTGATACGTCAGTGGATCCAGATAGACCTTTCTTAATAAAAAAGAGTGGTAAAAATTTTTTGTCAAAATCTGTTATGGTTCTTGAGATGTTAATATTATTGTTTTCAACTAATGTCAGTTGTTGGAAAGGCAAATTTTTGATTTTTTTAAATCGACTGGACATCCTTAACCTTGGGACAGAAATTAGTAACTATTCTGAAGAATATCTCGGGTTACATCGCCAGCCAAAGATTGGCTTAAATTCAACCAAAGGTTGTGGATTGGCAACAGATTTCAAAAAATTGAAAATTTGCTGGTGTCATCAGTTGTAAACATTAAGTGTTTATATCTTGAGAACCATAAAAGATTTTGGCAAAATTTTTTACTGCTATTCGTCATTTAGCAAGATCTATCCGCCGACGTAAAAACTTAACAAAAAATGTTTTAAGACCTTTCAATTGAAGGCTTTTTTAAAAAGAATTAAGGTTTATATACTATTTGGTATATATAGCTATTCATAACTGTTACATCATACATTACTAGAGAGCCTTAACTTCACTAAACAGAAATCTATATCTTATTATCTCATATTTTGACTAGAAAATTTTCACTTTTGGTTTAGAAAGTTTATAATGCTAAACACAAAAAAAGACTTCCCGTGATCAACAACATCCAACGTTCGCCTCGCAAGTATCAAACATGCCGGACATTTTATGCAGTTTCCTCAACTTCAGAGTCGCATACGTGCATGGGAAACTAATTAATTGAAAGAGTTTTTTCTTTCTCTTCGATGCGCCTTAACTTCAACGACTGTTGGTAAGCAAACCCCCAAGGCTAATGGACTAAATATTGTATTTAATTTTCCTCATTCACTCGTTAGTGGGCCTTGAAGCAAGGGGCTATGCGCATTTCAAGGAACAAAATGTCAAAAATAGTATAAGATTTGTTAAACATACCTTTCCAAGTGTATTTGTTGCATTTTGGACACTGAACTTTGAAGCACATCTCACTGGCTTTCTTTCTCACATTCTCTGGGCTCTGGGGACGAGAATGGCTTTCTCACAAATTTTTAACTCATGCCCAGTCTTCCCATTAAAGCTAAGTCACGTGCACGTTTTGTTACCTGAATATATAAAGAATGTTTCCTTACTAACTGTCCATCGAGCAATGAAAAGGAAAATCAAAGTACTCTCGTTGTTGTTTTTTTAACCAGCGACGGTGCATAAAGTGGTGATGGTGGCCGGCGGGGAGGGGGTGGTACTCTGGAGAGTGGAGACTAGGCCAGGGATGCTCGTCGAACTAGAGCTGTAAACATTTTTGAAGTACTTCAGTATAGCATTAATTTTGAAAAAATAGTAGAAACTTAAAAACTGCATTTGTTTTTGCACCCCCTAAATATATACGGGTTTCTATGAAAACCCTGAAGAAAGGCAATTTGCCGATTTTGACCCCTACAAAATACGACGAGCTCCACACCTATCACACCAAAACCAATACTGGGGGGACTGGGGACTGGTGTTTACATTACCTTTCCTCCGTATTAAAGAACTACCTAGTACCTTTTGGCAGCAAAAATTTTGTTGTGTACCTACTCGGGGCTGTGGGGG
>JAOBRD020331410.1:0-38382 GCA_027575215.2 Hydrozoanthus sils | reverse complement strand
TCAAAAAAGTCGTATTGGCCTTGCATTCTAATTCGTATGTTTCAATTTGTCCAAGCCAATTTGATCATCTATTGATCGGACTACAGCAGAAACTTCGTAAACGGTTGCCTGCATTTTATTTTACTTCTTTTTGTTTAGGTCTGCCCCCTTAGTACATGCTAAAATCGCGTATACTCGGAATTGAATTATTAAAAAGAAAGCCTCTTCTGCTCATTTACTACATATTTTATTGTTTAACTTTCGTTACAAGAATGATAAAACATTAAGCTAAAGTGATATATGTTGCACGTTTGTTAACCATATAACAAAGTCGATATTCTGCAACGCACAGCTTCGATATTGGTTTAAAAAATCAAAAAGCAAAGAATTAGGCCTTAATGGCGCCTTCCTGATAATACTCTTTACAGCTGGCCACGGGCTTAGTTTCTTGTGTGTCAATCATGGATGCTTTTAGAAGCTGAGGAGTGCCAGTCTGGTTTGTGAGCAAGTTAGGGTTTTCCTCCGAGTTGAAGTCGACTTCCTGCGAAAAGCCCTGATCAAAGAGATGGTATCTTCAACTTAAGTATTTTAATGATATTGTCAATGCACAGTTACACAAGAGATGACGACTTGTACATTTCCCGAAAACTCCGAGCGTAAAAACGTCTAAAATTGTCCTTAAAACGCATGGTGAGAATCTGTAAACCTCAAACTTGACACCCATAGCTTTGTAACAAGGAAGAGTTTTACCAATTGTTACTTTTATTGAGTTTCTTTTTAGGGGTGTGTGGCTTGCAATGCATTGTGGTAAAAGGTACCAGCTGCCATCTTTTCCTAAATGGCTAACTGATTACCACCATCATCATCACCGTCATCATCACCCTCAACCGGTTAAACCAGCAATAACTCAAACTCAGCGGTATCGGCTATGAGGGATAATACTCTACATCATCTTATATTGTTTTACACGAGCATTATTGATTTGCTTTTTGTTAAAATTTTAATCTTTCCTTAGAACAATTTGGCTCTTTCAAGCCGGAACACTTTTAAAGATTACCTTTAGCGAAGTGCATAAGATGCGCCAAAGAATTTGATAATTTTTTTAGGTTCTTATAGGTTCCGACACAATTCGAGACGAAGAAATCTATGGAGTATTGTCTTACTTAGTAGATGTTTGAGGTGAGATAGAAATCATAGCCAACAATTTTTGTAAATAGGTCTGGATTGCAATACAAGAGAAACGCCCCCTCAGTAACAACATACCTTTTCAGTAATTTCAATCTCTTCTACTTTATTTCGTTCTTCTTCCAAATCCCAGGAAAACGTTTTTCCTCCTGGCAGACACGAAGAGATCCACTCTCTCAGTGGAAATAAAACTTTAGGATCTACTGGCTTTCTGCGATCCTCCTCTGTCTCTGTAACATCAAGAGAGATTCCTCATTGAAGAAAATTTGCTCAGCCAATTAATCAAAACGTAATTTTGGCAATAATGCATTCCTTACGAAAATACAAAAGGACCCAGCCTTTCTTTTCAAATAATTTTCCTTAGTAACTTTTTAAGGCTTCTCTTTTCAATCTGCCCTAAGCAGCGTCAGTTTTGTCTCAACAACGACATCTTTGCCTTGTTTTCAAAGTTAGAACCAAACTGCACTCCTTCAAACCTTTTTTTCCAGGGCACTTGGTATGTCCTGTATAAGTTTACCAGTGTTTCTTAGGGTTAAAACAGCTTTTCCAAATTTTGGTGTGTCAGCCAACCTATTCGCTTTTCCATTTATGTACTTGCCTTTTAATTTCGCTCAATATTGACACATTCTTTTGGAGAAATTTACACCTTTTTCTATACAGTCAGGCATAAGTTTATAGGTTTCCAAACTCTCGAATCGCATCTTAGTTGGTTGATTTCTATGTAAATTGTACACGTCGAAGTTTTAACTGTGCAGTATACTTGAACCGCTTAGTATTAAAATTGTTTAATATTCACAAAGAGAAGCATTCGCTAACGAGTTTTCTCAGTATTGTGTTTTAGGGTCTCCGGGAGCTACCTTTAGTAACGACCATCACAAAACTACAGTTTAACGTCCTTATCCGAGAAGAGACGCACAGGTCTGACCATTTGAAAATGTTAAAGTCCCTATCAAGCTTATTTCTTTTAATTCCAGAAGGAAAGTTGAACACTTTAATAACAGTAATTTTCAAAAATCAAACCTTTTCTTGCCGTTCCTGTCACATTTTTTAGACTTGAAGCGTGCAATGATGACGTAGCAGGAGGCATATGACGTAGCACAAGGCATGAAGCAGAGACAATCTTTTTGTCTCAAAAAATTCAATCCCTGGCTACATTAGTCTCATTGTTATAACTTTAATCAATAAATTATTCCCTTAAAATTGTTTGAAATAAAAATTTTATGACATTTTTAACAGAAATGATTTTTTAAACAAAAACCACATAACTCACTGCTGCTACGTCACAGGTTACCAGTCCCCGGCCTTCTCGGTCAAAATTTACATTCCAATCTTTTTTTGATTAAAAAGCGTACTTAGACGTGAAATTTTCTTTGGGTATTCGATTTTTTAGTTCACAGATACCAGCAGTTTTGATCTGGAACTTAAAAAAATAAACTTGTTAGGGACTTTAAGAATAATGATTTGTATCGCTCAGTAGTTACGCAAGGCAGCAAGCTTCTTCTTTGGGAAGGGATGACCATCGGAAAAGTCCCCAAAACACCCTAAAAAAGACCAAGCCATAAAAACTTTCCATCGTAAAAAATACTTCTTGGTTTAAAAGTTACCCTAAAAAATTATACCAATTGAAAAATGACATTTTTTACTGGATAGAGTTCCCTCGTGTTGCGCCAAACGTGGTATGCAGTGAATAAAGGCGCTCACGTAATAGGACGTTTGCCAAAGGTTTTTGTCTTAATTTCTTGTTCAGTACGCACGTTTGCTAAGGGTAGGGCACGAGACTGCAAGCAGTCTATTAAATAGCCTAGCTTCTTGTTTTACAACCCTAAAAAATACCAGGTTTTTAGTTTAACACAAGGTTTCCTTTAACAACCCCTTAAAAATACCGGACTGACAATTTCTAAAAAAATACGACGGTCACAGCTATGCCCCGTATGAAACAACTGATTTCTGTTTGTAACACCTGTGGCGACCGGGGCAAGGGTCACTAGGGGCCCCGTTCAAAACGTGAAGGTTATGTTTCACTTATCATATAAAGACGTGATCCAGCGATTAAGCCGCCGGGCTGTAATGTTTGTTGAGTCAAGCGAGTGTTTTTTTAAAGATATGGTGTTTGAAAAGACTGAGCAACTTAATAGAGACTTTCTCAGGAACGGAAAAACGAACTTCACTTCAAAACACGGAAAGCCAACAAGACATGACTGGACAGTTGCATTTCAAGTAACCCAAAGAAAGGTAAGTTAAAACAAATATTTATCGATATCTATGAATTTTTACTTTATTAATAGTTCACGCTAAAGAAGAGGCAACTTTCAAAGAGAGTGTGAGACTCTGGTAAAACAAACACTAAGAGGTTTAATGATAGATCGATTGTATTTTGTCAACGGTAAATGCAATCGAGACAATACTTGTTTGTTACAGTCGATAAATGTTACACTACCAGCACTGAAACTGTTAATTGTTGAACTATGATATACTCTACATTGAGCTCTTCAATCATCTTATGTTTTTTTGCTAACGGGAAGTAGAATTGTTGAACAGAAACATGGCATCATAGTTGGCTTAAACCTGGAAACACCCACTGCTTTTAGCTACGTTACCTTGAAGTTTAATAAATAGACTGTTAATTAATATGTACGACACTACTCATTCTCCAAGGTCACACTAGAGTACATATCAATATGTATATAAGTTTAAAGAACTTCTGCACAGTTACTGAAATTAATGTATGAAATTCACGAAGTATATTTTGCTTCCAGTTTTAAACAAACGTTTTTTTCTTGTCAGCGATCCGTTAAAATCGATCAAAAAATTGAGCTGTTTTGCTTTAGGTTAATCCCTTGTTTTTTTTATTTAAAGACAACAACATATGTAAACATTTTTCGAAACTGTTATTATTCTTGCTGGCCTATTTCTTGAGTTCAGATTTTTCTACTGCTTAGAGTCTTGGATAAAACCTAGCTTTGAAGAGGCACCAATAGTAATACAGTTATAAATGGGTTTGGCTACGCTGTAAAAAACAACAATTCAAAAGGTTATAGAAATGCACCCTGCTTTGATTATTTTTCTCGTAACGGAATGTGACATGAATCAAAAATGAGGTCACATGCATGTCCAACATTTACCTCGTTTGACCTACGCAAGGATTCTTGCACGTACAGCTTTCTGTAGCACGCTGTCAAATGGACAACGGCGCTAGTTACGTCTAGTTTGCTTAATAATAAAGTTTGAGGTCTTCTGCAACGGCTTTTAAATGTGTTTCCATGTGTTTGGGTTGTGCTCTAACCACCTCAAACACTGATTGGTTTATTAATAACTAAACTGGTCGATGGGCGTTGTGGCATACGGATTACGGGCCCTCGTTGCGTGCACGGGATCAATTTCTAAGTTTGTGTGTTTTCGTGATCATGAAGGCTGAAAACGTCACAATATTTTAACAAAACAGGGTTTTTTAAAACATGTGAGGAAATTCATTTACGAGAAAGAGAAAGCTACCGTAGCCTCTAACATGAAGCCTATGAAGGAAACAAAACACACTTTAAGATTGAGGCTAATTTGAGGTCAAGTGACGTCATCTTTAATTTGTTACTTATTTTTGCACAGTTTTCAAAGTGAAGTTTTCTGCATAAACATGATCCTAAAAGAACTTATAAAGTATATTGAAATTATAATTTCTTAAAGTTAAAAATATAAACAGCTTTAAATTTTATTTTTAAAAAAAACGAACTTTATTTTTGACAAATGATTTGCTCACATTAGGAAAAAGAGGCAATTTTTTTTACGTCATCGATTTCGTCGACCTGTTGTCCGAATTAGGGAGTATATGTATGTTTTTTATCGTTATCTTTATTGTTTTGTACACTATGCCACCGTACCACTGTTATTTATGATGATCTTTATTATTACTTACACTATGCCACCGCACCGTCACTATATTATTCTTAGACTAGTAATCATCACAGGGAAGCCTAAACTATATAAGCTGTATTGGTTTCTTTTGAGCTTCCTTGCCACACTATAATTAAATCAGCAATTTTGTGAGGTATTTTTAAAGTATATATTTGTAGTGTGCTGAAACAAATAAACTGAAACTGAATTGTTCATTTCGTATCCTATATGTTGGGACATATAAGCTTAACAGAGCTATTTGTGAGAACATTTTATAGAGCAAAGTGCAACTGGGTTTTTTCAACGATGAGCCGCGGTCTTTAGAACTAAATACCTGTAATTTGGTGCTGACCGTATGTAGAGGGATTAACCCTCGCCCTCGGGCCATTCCATTTTTAGACTCGGGTAGAAATAACCTCCCGAGCTACTTTAGCTTCTGCTAAATCTTGACTTTAGATATTTTTAGAATCCTGAGTGGCCTAGAATAAAAACAAGCTTCCGTAAGCCGAATACGGATAACTTCAGTATTAAAGTAACTAATATTATATTATGTATATTAATCACGTCAAATTATGTTTGTTTATGCCACTTAAAAAATACATCCCGGTTTATCAAAAGAAAGTTTAAAAGTTTCAGTGAGGGAAGGCGCTTTTTTTTTTAAGGTTGAATACTTTTTGTGGTCGGTTTGGGAATAAATCTACACCATTAATTACCATGCACGCTAACTTCTGATATGGTCCATATTACTCTTTATCTATTACTCATGCATAATTTTAATACTCTTTGGCAAAATACCGCCAACCAAATTGTTTGTCACTCTGTTTATTGTTTCGCAGAAGAGAAAATAAAATTGTCATATTCTTCTTCTTCATATTATCTTTATTTAAAAGTAAAAAAAGTCAACAAGACGTTGGCACAAATCAGTGCGCTCGCTGACGATAAACCGGGATTTCAGTGTTAAGTGGCCTTATGTTTGTTGCAGAGTGAGATCTAACGTATTTGACTCAGTGTACTGAAATGATTACCATTAATTTGAAAGCGTTTTTGTCTGTGTTTTTTTCCTGCTTTCAGTCCCAGTATGAAGCTACACACATTTTTTTATAAGCACAGCTTTATATGAACGAGGCTAAGTTTGGCCAAAATTTAAGAACAATTTAAGAAATTATCTTTTATGAAAAAGGGCATACATCAGCCATGTTACATTTAAGAACAGAACTTTCTGCTGCCGTTGTTGAAGTTTTATCAGTAGACTTGTGAAATAAAAGTTTTTAGGTATATTTGACAGACTGTAATGCATTAAAACCGCCAAGAGAGATTGTTATTCTTTCCCACAAGCGTGGTTTGTCCATTTAGTTTCCGTTTCAGTGTTTCTATGTAGTCTGTAAGTATGATACCACCATCCGGCCGCGAGTTTCTTGTTTATACTTGGATTTTTTTTATACCTAAAACTTTGATTGATAGCTAGGAAAACATTTTATCGAGGTTCAAACGTTCTGCATTTTATTAAAGCTTCTCGTGGCTTTTTGGGTTAAGTAATGACATTCAGTCTTCCCTCTAAACTAAACCAATTAATTTTATTCTCACGTTTTATTTATAGGTTATTCCATAATATTCTTATTCATTAATTACATCATCAAATTTTGCTAAGCCCCCGAGTGGATTTGAAATGACTTCTTCCTTCCGGCTTTTTGAAAATGAAAATCTTGTTACCAAAGTAAACTGATATTAGTCGCGAGTTCGAACCCTGGCAAGTACACTCTGATGTGTCCTTCAGCAAAATACTTTACCCGACTTGTAATTGTTTCAGTCGACTCAGCTACATAAGTGAGTACCAGTTCTTCTGGGGGCTGACCTGCGATAGATTCGTTTCTGTCCAGGGAGAATCAGGGACTCTCGTCCGCTTAACATTACAGAAATCGGAGATAAGGCATAAGCGCCGGCCCTATGAGCCACTTATTGCACTTAGGCTCGAAAAAGGAGCTTTCTTTCATATACAAACCGAGATATTCCTTTATACTTTTTCTAAGAGTTCCCACGACTTTAACCATTTTTATAAGAACGTTTTCTATAAAAACATGCGAATGAAAAATGCCCAAATTTTTCAAGATAGTTTTAAGAACATAACGAGGCTGAAGAAAGTCGAAGAACTTGTGTTTTAAAACATATAATTTTTTTTCTCATGCAGCAAAAATGTTCATCAGCGCAGTATCGCCTTTAGCGTTGTGCATCAGGTATAGATTTGTTTTGTTTGTTTGTTTTTTTTATTTGTCACAGTCGGTACACATTACATTGTAAGGATTAAATATAAGAATAACAAAGCATTAAAAAGTGACGAGAAAGCCAAAAAAGAAACCGGCGCGAGGATTATGGACTTTGGGCTTTCTCAATAAGTAAAATCATTACTTTTTTTACAGCACACTGACAACACTACAAGAATATAAAAACATTCTAAGAAAATTCAGTTGAAACTGAACAAAACATTTAAGAACAATCGAA
Source organism: Hydrozoanthus sils (assembly GCA_027575215.2). Taxonomy (NCBI): domain Eukaryota; kingdom Metazoa; phylum Cnidaria; class Anthozoa; order Zoantharia; family Hydrozoanthidae; genus Hydrozoanthus; species Hydrozoanthus sils. The sequence continues at coordinate 30,837 of JAOBRD020331410.1, read as the reverse complement.
AAAATAGACTTTCTTTTAAAAGGTGAGTGTAGATAAAGTAGGCATACACTGTCATGAAAGAAAATTTCAAGCTTTGATATCGAGATGCATGAAGCATGCGGGATATGAGTCTTTTATTCTTCCAACTGTGTTAGGGTAAGGGTTAACAAAAAAAAATCAAAAACGAAACACATAATATTGTCGACTTTTTTGGAACAAAACTGCATCAATTCATTTATCAACTCAGTTAACTAATGTTATGTGGGCCCGCAAGTATACAACAATCTGAACAACCGCAGGTAGCTGTTACGCAACTCCAAAAATCGTATTCTTTTTTAACCGGCTGGCTGAAGTATTTGATTATGACGAAAAGGCAGTTCATTTCTGCTCGTTCTTTTGTCCAAACATCATAAAATTGTCCAAGACTTGACAAATTGAAAGAGCTCGAGAGCGGAGTATTTTGCCTCCCTGGAATGGCTTTCATAGCATTTTTCCCTCTTTATTTGTCAGGTTTGATGGAATGTGGTAAATGGGATAAGTTTTTCTCGTCGAATGTAATTGCCAACTCACTGACATCCTATTAAAAGAATAGTTTGCTCACAAAGGCCCGTTGTAGCAACTTTTGACACCGAGTTTGTTTTTTTTTGTTTTTTTTTAACGGAATATTGTTTTAATGTTTTGACTTGGTAACTTGTTGTTTTAGCGGTTTGTGGTGAAATTTATTTTTTTCCCCTCCACGCGGAGTTCTTTATGCATGAAACAATGGGCGAACAACGTGGGCCCAGCTCCCTCCCTGGGGGGATTTGTCTGCAACATTTTAACATCAGAGTCTATCAAAGTAGATGAACATACAGTGCGGAACAGAAATCTGGGGGGTTATCTTTTGTTCAAGTAAAGAAGTCCTTTTGCCCCGAATATCGTAGCCTGACCTAGATTAAGCCACTACAGTACCTGAGCCACCCCACCCCCCCCCCCCCTTAAGAATATTTTTCCCTTTTTATCGGCGTTCAAACACCTGTTTTTTGGCGGTTGGTGTGATTAATACTACGACATGTAAAATCATTTCACAAAAACCCTACACCTTCTTGCGTAAGCACATCACTCAAGCTGGCTTTAAAATATTACGAACGCCTAAAAAAAAATATGCTAACGAGATTAACTATGGGCGTGCTTAAGTTCTATTTTAAAGACAGGTGGTTGTTGCGAGCCGAGTTATGGTGTTGACGTCTTTTATATACAGCCCCATTAGACATTTTCAGTTAACATTAATTTCAAAGCGGGTATCAGAATAACCCGACAGAAAGGCAAAAGAAAACATAATAATTGTCACACGTGCACGCGTTTTTTTTTAAAAAAGAGCTTAATTGTCATTTGATTTTGAGAGCCTCGCGTCTCGCTTCAGAATTAGAGACGGCCATTTACGTTTGTTCCGAAACAAACAAAGCTTATTATAATTAAAATTTTGGGACTTTTCACTCGCCTCATGTATTCATATTCAAATTTTAGGACTTCTGTCTTGACAGATATAATAATGCGTTTAGTGCTTCCGTCCCCGCAAAGCACGTGTCACGGGTGAAAATGATTTACCTCTTTGGATCATTTACGTTTGCAGAGACAAAAATAGTTCTTCAGAATTGCCCAGCAGTTTTTCATGTTATTTGAATAGGCTAAGAAAGCGCCTTATTTGACTGCTTATCAAAAACTTTTCTTATTAGTAGAGGCAAAATTACTTAGAATAAGCTTTTCTGTAATTATTAGACTCGGAAATCTTTTGTTATGAAACCGTATAACTTGCTTGCGCAGCTGTGAGTTGCTGATCTCAGAGAGAACGGACAAAAACCTTGTTCGACTTTCTATATTCTTTAGGTTATGTTAGTCTCTGCCATCAAAAGCAACACTATGTTAAAGGACTTTCCTTTGTATCTTGGCCGAATCTCTCATGGTTAGAAATGAAGCTTGTTTCAATGACAAGTTTTTTTTTTTCATAATACATAACAAATACATAAGTGGCAAGCACAACAATAATCTTTTCAAAATAAGTTGGGACGTTTTTGCGTGAAACTCAACGACAATGCCCCGATATATACGGTGTACATAGATCATGCTCTGCCGTCCTGTTCTGATTATTCTAAATACAACTTTAATCTATGACAAACTTGACATGTCTAATCTTAGAAAGATCGAACAGTCATCAAGCAGACCACGGTTAATGTAAACAGGGCGACTCTTTGGCTCCGTTTTCAAATTGAAAAAAAGAATATGACATGAAACAGTGAAAAACAAGTTTTATATACCGAAAATAATAAATATTCAAAAACTGAAGTTGTTGGTCAAAAGGACTGAAATCAAAATATACAGTGACACACACTTCGGTTGCTCAAATCGTAACCCGTGCGACATAATTTTTAGGTGAATAATCGTTTCTGCATTAGACGGTTTGTTTCGGCAGTAACCGTAGAGTATTTGAATGCATTTTCGCGTGAGGAAAAAAAATAATGGTTTTTTGGAGAGACCCACATCGAAGCGAAGAAAAAGAAATTTGTTCAAGTTGTGCTTCCTGATTCTTTTTTTGAAAAACACGCTATCTATTTCACTTCCGTGGGACGTGATTGTATCCTAGTGGCAAATTCCCACGCCACAGCTTTGACACAATTGCTATTTTTGAAATTTGGGCAGAATTGAGTCACAGCATCGCTGACTTTGAACGTTGGTGTTGCACCACGCTTGTCGCAGCTGGAGAAAGGAGAAAAGAAATATATCCCGAGCTTAACCCTAACATTTTTTAAACTTTTTTAATCAGTGGACTGTCTCTTTTGTCTGAAGTAGAGCCCAGCCAGGTGTTTCGATTCTTTGTTGTCCGAGCTGGTTGAAAAGCAAGAAAGGGGGTGTTTTAGGGTTGCATCTCGAACAGCTTGCAGTTCAAAAAAATTTTTTTCAAGCCTAGGAAATTTTTTTGTCTAAATATTTGCTTGGCATCCGCAGTTTTTAGGCAAAGCGCACAGCTGGCCGGAGCCGCGGGGTGACTCGGGAAGGCGGCTGTCGCAAGATCCACAAAGCCAAAAAAGCGCGGAACACGAGTTGAATCTGGTTCTATTAAAATATGATCACAACAGTCAAAGATCTAAGCTGCCTTCTTAATCTCTCAATTACACGAGTTCCTATCCTAAGCGAGGCGATGCAGATGTACTATTGAATGAAGTTTTGGCAAGACATGGACAAAACAAATGGAGTAAAACTAAAAGAGCAGGACGCCGCTACAAATGGAGAGCGGGCTTCGCGCGTTAGTAATTCAAATGTGAAGTTGGATACCGTGTGTTTCATTTGTGGAGTTCAGAGTGCAACTTGGGCTATCTATTCCAAGTCAAGAGATGGTCCTTTTTTCCCATTTCTCGAGTTTCATACACCGCCTCCGGGTTCACGATCGATCGATCGCACAACAGGAAAAGTTGACTGTTGCACGGTATGTTTTTCCTTTTTAACACAACAGTGGCACGCTTTTGAAGCAAGCGATACGCCAATCATTAAACGTTTATATTGGCTGAAGAGACCAGGAAGTGATGCTGGTAACGAGAAAAAGTTGTCAAGTCAGGGAAAAACAAATGGTAAGCAAAACAATTGCGCTGGGTCAAAACAGACATTCGCGGATCCAAAAGGCGCGCGATCTGAACTTGATCAACGAATGGCAGAGATCCATACAGCTGACAAAAGTGTAGAAAAATCACCTCGTAGCTCAAACCGCAAAGAGTTATCGTCAGCAAGTTTAGTCAAAATGGAAATATCGGAGAATTCACAGCGTGAATGTGACAACCCGAACAATTCTTTCCCAGGAGGGAGAAAATCAGGGCTTGAGACATGTTACATCTGCAGTCGTCGAAAACCTAAAGAATTCATGCGCAGCGTTCACACGAGAGCCCAACTCAAAACTGAAACTCCATTTTACCCTTGCCTTGCTCGACACTCACCAGCAGCCACAGCAAAAAAAATGGATTATCTTGGGAAAGTTCTGGTCTGTGAAGCCTGTCAGAAGTTTTTGTTTCGTCAATGGCAAGTTTTTCAGAGAAATGCTACCCCACTGGGGGAGAGACAGTACCAGTTACGCTCCGATCCTACTCTTCCACGGGAGCAGCAGTCATCACTCTCCACAATGGTGTGCTTTATTTGTGGTGTAACACAACCTGCAACCTCGGGTAGATTTCTGTACTCGCGTAAACATGCCCAAGGGGAAGCATTTTACCCCTTTCTCACACACCTGAAGCCACCTGCAGGAGCCATGCCCCTCACTCAACAAGGCCTTACTCGAGCATGCAGCGGTTGCCGCAAATCACTGCATCGCCAATGGAAGCAATTTGAAGCACTGAAAATTCCTGAAGAAGAAAGGGAGTACAGAATTCGAAATGATCGAGTGGTGACGTCCTCTCCAATATATGACCAGAATATTCCACCTACTAGTGTTATGAAGATCTCATGTTATACCTGTGGTGATCCTTGTGTTAAATGTGACCTTAAGTTGGTTTACTCCAAAGCAAATGGTTGCTCCCAGAAAGAAAAAATGTACTTCTCTTTTATTGCATCCCTAGAGCAGCCCAGGGGCTGTCGGCCACTTGATGACAGCGGACGGACACTTGTTTGTAAAACATGCTTCCGGTATCTGCAGGAGAAATGGGAAGATTATGAGTGTAAGGGCATCCCTCACAGTGAAAGGGATTATAATTTGGAAGAAAAATATACCAAACTAGATAAACAAGAAATATGTTTCTTATGTGGCATTGCAGTTAAACTAAGAACAGTTTGTAAATTGTTTTTGTACCCACATGGAGGAACTGGAGTGAAAGATGGTGGACCATTTTTTCCTTTTCTTGCATCGAAAGAGCCAGCCCGTGGAGCAACTCTACCCGATTCAGAGGGTACTATATCAACTTGTGAAATATGTTGTAACAATTTACTGATACAATGGCTGCAGTATGAAGACTCAAATATTCCAGAGGAAGCAAATAGATGGCAGCGCAAATACTATACATCGACTGTCAGGTGTTATATGTGTGGATTGAAGGTACCTCGCTCCCATGTCAGTAAAATGAACATCAAACATGTTTCATTACCAGAGAACCATAAACCTCCTACCACTGCTGTTCTGTTAAATGACAGAAGGGAAATTGTTGTCTGTGAGAGTTGTCAAATTTCAACCAAAAACAAGTGTGCATTTAAGATCACAGATGAGATAAGAGGCCCCAAACCATTTTCTGAGCTCATAAACAAAGAAAATCAACAGGAGTTTGAGGTATTGTTACTTTTGTGTTGACTGTGATATAGCTCATTGAGAAAATTATTTGGCATGTAGTTATGATAACAGTAACTCTAATGTACTGTAGTGTCATTTTTAATTGTAATTAAATCAGCTGAGGGGGAGGCAGATTATAGAGCCAATGTATGCATATAAATGAATCTAGTGAAGGGAAAAAAGTTCTCGATCACAAGGTAATGTAGTGTAATGTAATATGTAACAATTAGAAAGATGTGTGAGCCAACTGCAATTAGACATTTTCACACTCAGGCGCATGTGTATATACTTCACTGTTTTGGCGAGCCACAGTTGTTACAAATACACCGAATCCTGTCGCCCAGACAAAACAATGGGAAATATACACTGCAAATCATTATGAATTATTGTAAAAAGGCAAGAACATTTTTATATGTCAGAAACCATAATACTTATAAGACCCGTGGCCCACTAAAACAATGGGATATATATATGAACTGCGTATGAGTGTGAAAATGCCTTATATGAGTTTTTTGAATGAGAGAATAAAAGTATCTATTTGGGTGGAAACATCTCAAAAAATCAGTAGTTGTGTAGGGCAAAATAAAAGTATAGGGTGGAAACATCTCAAAAAATCAATAGTAATACAGGGTGGTATAATGGTATAGGGTGAAAACACCTTGAAATGTCAATAATAGTAGTGATTTAAATTTCCGATAGCAACTGGTGGCCATAGGGAAACCCTTTCTTGATTTCTGGATCATCAGATTTTGCCGTCGTCAATGAAGGAAAAGATTTTCTTGTAGCTGAACTGAATGAAAGAGAAGGTGCAACATGTTTTTTCCTTTTCAGGTCGCAATGCTTCTTTGGTTCTGCTTCGGCTTCAAACTTGTATTTTAATTTTGTTTCTGTTCTAAATTGTATATCATTTCATTTTGACGAAAATGGGTCAGCCATCACAACACCGCTGTCCACAAGGTGACATGGATGCATACATGTGCACAATGACAAAAAACCCCACTGATCATCAAGCATCAATCTCTGATCCCATTCTGTCGTGAGCTTTGGGCACTGGAAACCAATGGAATAAGTTTGAACCGTACTGGAGTATTCTCAACGGAATAAACCTACTTTCAGCTTTGATTTTTCAAACCAAACAACACATTTTTCTGTACCTTATTCTTCAGTAGTGCTGCCAACAAAATTGCTGGATTTAATAGTCATACAGGCCCAAATTAGGTTAGTACAGGATGGAAAACTAATAATCATACAAACCCGAATTAGGCCCTTAGAGGGTGGAAAATTTGCAAAAAAAAAAAATAAATAAACATACATGTATGTTTATTTAGGAGTTAAGAATAAGAAGTACTCATTAACATGAAATTTTTATTTATGCAAGACATTTTATACATCATCACCAAAGATGCATACATTATATATGATAATTTATATCAAACTCTTTTTACCCTACCTATATAGTTCAAACATTTGGTTTAGAGAAGAAGCAGTCATATCAGATAAAGTAAACCTCTAGAATAAAAAAAAAACTTATTATAAGAGTTTAACCACTCTAATAATGACACTAAGGGACAGAATCTAAAGAGGTGACTATGTTGGCATCACTTTAAAGACCCCACTGACAGGTTAAAGTGTATCAAGCAAAAAGCTCTGTGTCTTGTCAAATTCTGAATCTTAGTTTGATTGTTATTGTAGAAATACATATAGGTTATTTTTCCCTTCCAGCACACTCGTCCAAAAATTTGGTTTAAATGCCCCAACTGGGACTCAAACCCACGTTTCCTGGTCACTAGTCAGGCAGGTTAACCTGGCACTACACCACCTGAACTCAACATACTGGCAACATAGCAATTTACAGAGTCCCCAGGTTTAGCAATAGCTTACAGGTGCAGCGAGTGGTTACTGATTTTTAAGAATGACTTATGAGCAGCACAACCATAACGGCTAACAGGAAATGTTACTTACCACAAATTATCAGCACCAGGTCCCAGAGTGTCCATAATAAAGAAGCTAAGTTTGTCTTAATTTGCTCCGAAGAGCCGAGATTTGTGTCCATTGTCCGTATTAGAAAGGACCAGTTTCACAGAGTTTTTTTTTGGAGAATTGTATAGGAACTTAAGTTTGTCATTACATAGGAAACTTTATTAGAGAGGTGCCTGTACTAGAGAGGTGTCAATACCAAGTGGTTCGACTGTACATAATAAATGTGAATTTTTAGAGCATGATCAACCTGGTAACAATAAATATTATTGGATCATTTTATAAGCGTAAAAAGTCTCTGCATGAAGTAAATGAGTGATTTTCATGATTATTTTCATTCCCATTACAGTCTTTGGCTGTTCATACTCCCTTAATTATTCTTCATTATCTGTAAGATTATCCAGAAAGACACGTACAGCTACATTTAAAAAATACTACAATTTAGTTGTAGTATTTACCCTTAAGTATTAATTTTTTAATTCCCAGTGTTTTTTTGTAGGATGCTGCATGTTGAGTTATTTCAACATAATTTGTGTTAATTTACCATTATTCTTCATTATCTGTAATTTAAAATTATCCATAAAGACACCATCAGTTGAAAAACATTTTAATAAATTATAATTGAAGTAGTATTATGTGATAAATAAGTTATTGTCGCTCTGAGATGATGGGAAAAGCTGACGTTTCAAGCATTAGTCCTTTGTCTGAGCATCGTACAAGTTTATATTACTCGCCAACGCATTCAGTAGTTCAGTACCTACAATTGAAGTACTATTTTATTATTGGTGTATCTTCGTAGGATGCTGCGAGTTGGGTTACCTAAACATTGCATTGATTTGCCCTGGCATGCTTTGTATGTACCTTTAGACCTACCTGTCGAATAAAACTTTTATTAATTTGTAGATTGACACAGCTGCCTCAAAGAAGAGCCAATTACATTTTGCCTATAGGCCTTTCTCATAAATTGCAGCGGTTTTGATATTCTTTTGTCTTTTTTTCAAATTTGCCTGGTTCGCCTTGCCTTGCCTTGCCTTGAGTTAAGGCAACAAAAGAATAAGTTGCTCAAAGCGAGGCAAACCAGGCAAATTTGAATAAAGACAAAAGAATATCAAAACCACTGCCATTTATGAGAAAGGTCTATACCAACCATTCTTAATACTATGTCGAGTTTTTTCCTTCAATGACATGAAAATTATATAAACAATGTGTATATGAGATGGTTTAACCTTACAATGTTATCACAGAAATTTGCTTAATTAATTGTTAGCTCATTTGTGTTTCATTGCCCATTCAGTCCTGGCCTGCTTGTCTTTTCCCAACATTACTCACACAAAATAAGACATTTTTGGTATTGAGAAAATGGGGATTAATCAAACCAAGGTCAAGCACTTAAAATGAAAAGCATGTTTCTCCTTAACCAGTAATATGAAAAGTATTTCAGTATTCATTTATTTGCCATTGATTTGCTTTGTAATATTCTATATTTTATTTACTAATACTTAAGTGGCAAGGATGTCTGATGGGAAGCCTGTGGCTTATTTTCAAGAAATAAGATACCCTTACTCTAGTTCCATTACATTCTGGAATAGTTTAAAACCAATGGTTTACGCACAATTTGTATTAACTTAGTACAGTATATATTTATGTGTAATTTGTTATAAATGCCATAAGTAGCTATATTTGAATTCTTGTTCAAAAAAACTATACATGATTCTGTTTTGAAATTTATACATTTACATAATTTGTTTTAAAATGCCAAAAAAGCTCAACCTGAATTGTCGTTCAGGTAGAACTTTTAAGACTGAAATCTAGTTTGGAGAATTTATTAACATATGTCACTTGACATAAATATATTTGGTATTGAAAAGTTTAAAATCTTACAAGTTTAAAATTAGATTTTCTTAGTAGCATACAGATATGTTTTAGCTAGAAGCAATAACTCTTAAAACCAAAATAATATTTTGTTTAGTTTTTTTATTTGGTTTACATATTTAGTTAGGAGCATTGATTATGTATGATTTACTTCGCTGTCTGTGTTAATTACTTTGCTGTTTGTTTGTAAGAATTCTATTGTTGTTCAGGTGTATCCTTTGAACCAAACACTTAAATGCTTATAGTATGCTCCCTTAAACTACTGTTTTATGTTTCACTATTTTAGTTTTCAATCTTCTACTGTATGTTGTACTATAGCTAGTTACCTGAGTTACCATATTTCTTTTTGATTGCTGTTCTTCACAGATTTGTCAGTATTGCTATTTTTTGAAAAAAATTGTTTGTTCAAAATTTTACCACTTCACACCATAGGAAGGCTATTTTAAAAACACTTTATATTTATTTCAAGAAGTTGTTGACAGTAAAAAAATAACTTCATTCAAGTCTGAGAAATTGTGCCAAAATGCTGAAATTTTGGCTTGAGTACTGCTCTATTTTCCCAAGGTTTCATGTTATCTTAAAAGATTACTGAGGAAAATTTAATTTTTAATGTGAAGTTGCATATTATGCTGCTTTTTGTTTGACTTGATCTTCTATTGTGCAAGTTTTAAATGACAAGAGAGTAAAACTAAAGGTGAATATTTGAAAATATAATCGTAAATTTCAATAAGATTTTAAGCTTGTTTTTGACTCACTGATTATTTTAAAACAGTTAAGTTCAGTTATATTATTTTATTGGCATGAGCATATTTTAGTGAAGAAATGAATCATAGCTAGGTCAGAAGTTTTTGTTTATTATGTTAAAAAAATTTTACAGCTAGGCTTAACAACTGTTGAAATTACATTTTTGCATCGATCTCTTAACAGGATGAGAAAGTTTAAAAGTACATCTAAGATAAATAATGAAGTTAAATAAAATAACACTGTTTAGCTTTGTTTTGTTGAACTTATAAAAAGGTTCTTATTTCATTTAAAACAAGCCACTCAGCAGTGAAATTATAGTAAGAGTTAAACCCCTAGAAAAATTATTTGAAACAAAGAGAAAGGCTTCTTTGTGAGGGGACAATGTAATATAAGTCAACAATACTGCTTTTCAAAGTTTTTGTAAACTTAATTTATTCTTATATATGCAAGTTCATGCTTGGTTGGCTAAACATAGGAAACTACATAATCTGGTTGGTTAATTTTGCCTTATTAGCATTTCAATAGAACAATAAAAGGCAGGTGGTAAACTCTATAGAGACAAGCAACATTATTTTGTAAGAAGCTACAGATCTTTGTAATGGATTCAAATCACACTTAGGTTAGTTCAATAAAAGAAGTTTTGGAAGGAAGAGAGTCCTGTTAGTTCTAAAATAAATACTTCAGAGTTCATTTTTAAAGTGAGTATGTCTTCTGTTTGAATCAGTTCCCCAAATACATGAAGCTGAACATATAAATTATTAATTGCTAGAGAATTGAATCATATTCTAAGTGGAAAATGTACATTGTTAGCTGGTTGAAGTGTCCACAGCCTGCACATATCTTTATAAGCCAAGAAAAGATACTTATTAACTCTGAGTTGTGTTAAAGGAAAAGAAATATAGGTTATTGTCCCAAGACTTATGAAAGGCAAGTTTTGATTCCAAAGAGTAATTATTTCTGCCCAAATACAAGTCGTTTATTGTGATTGTTGCCTTGCCTTTATTGGTGAGCATTGAAGTTTCACAGTGCTTAACCATGAGGCCTTGAGTTAAAGCTGTTGTTTGACTCTTTTATTCTGCCATGTTCTGGTCCATGTGTACATGCCAAGTGTTTGTTATGCAAATGCTCTTTACTGGCTTTTATTGGGCTCTTGTCTTTAATTTTGCACGGAACTGTTATTATATCAGCATATATTAGCACATTGAATATCATTAAGGCTCTGATGGTCAGATTTTCTTGGCAATATGGCAGGATTTCTTCTTTGATAACATAAAGTGGATTTGAAGTGAGATCATTTGCCCTGTACCATATTTGAATCAAGACTTTGACTTTGTGAAGATTTATTTGAAGGGATCAAATACAGGTTTGTTCGTTAGAGGTCTTTTCACTAAAAACCACATGTGCCATGAGGCCAAGTCAACTGTGAAGTCAAGTTGTCGTATATGTTTGCTGATATTGTCTTCAAAGACTCTTGCCCTAATAATTCTACCTTGGTTTCAGTTGTGTAGATTTGTTTTGCTTGTTAAACTTCAGAAATGATTATATCACAAAATGTTACTTAAACCAAAGATCTAGATGAGAGATATTCAGATGAAAGTTGTGTTTGAATTAATGAATAGAGACTAAAGATTTGATGATGCCCTTTAAGAACACATTGAGCTCAGGAAAAAATTCTTTTGATTATAAAAGGTTGTGTGTGATTAGTTTAGTCAGACTTGAAAGAAACCATCAGAGACTTCAAACAGATAACATCATTTTCTTTCAGTTGAGAGTTAAATTGATGCATTTATTGCTAATAAGTTTAAATACAAAGCTAGACGTGATGCAAAGTGCCAACTAGAAAATCTCTGGGTACTACAAGACGAGCAGGTCATTCTATAAATTTACCGCTGCCATTGTTTATCCGTCACATGGCTTGTTGCTTTTTTATTCAAACTCAGGCAATCAGATCATCTACGTTCTAAGGTAGACATGATTTTTAAGCCTTCATGAAGCTGTCCTGTGTACTGAGTGTTGGGAAAATCACTTGTTATGGTTAAATACTGTTGTCTTAAAGGTCCAAATGTTGATTTAATTTTAAAGATGGCCATTGGCTTTGTAAGGATGTCATGCAGTACTTAAGCTTTTTAACTCAAACTAGGAAGCTTCATGTTGTAAAGTTAGTGTGTTCTAATTGCTGTTTTGCAGTTTTTTTAACACTTGATCTTAACAGATAAGTCAGAACTAGCTGAGATAAACCCAAAAAAAATATTGCTTAAAAACTTGTGTTATAGCTTCTTTGTTGTCTGTGAGTTTGGTTTACATAACGCAAATAGCTTTGTTTTCAAGAGAGTTATCATTTCACATCTGGTCAGCCATTTCCTCTGTTTTATTATTTGGTTTTTAAAATTGAATATCCACCAGCACAAGATAAATTATTAGAGGCATGAATCCAGGGGCATCTTTATTAGTGCTGAGATAGCTTTGCATGCATGACTGTATGTATTAAACTTTAATGGCAAAGAGTAAATCAGTTCTCAGCTTGGTTGCCTAAACCTTAAAATCATGGACTAAAAGAATATAAAACCCTGCAAAGATTAGCTGCAAGTCAAATTTACATTAAGTACAGACAATGTCAGGAGTGTTTTTAAAGCTAAAGCCACATAGTTTTTCACTGTTTGAAATAACTTATTTTGTCTGTAGTCTCTAAAAATCCAATGATGTATTTTTTCAGTTCTGTTTTATTTGGCTTATAGGATTATTATATATTATAGTAAGTAATTTTATTTGACCATGTTTTTAAACCACTCTTTGTGTGTTAAAATAAAATTCAATTTTTTTTGCTGTTGTATAGATAGATCAGTCAATTCTTGTCCAAAGCTCAAAGAAACTTCCAATTTTGTATGGAGTTTATAATTAAGATAATTTTCAATTTTTAAGGGCTTTAACAACTTGCCTTCTATAGGATAATTGTGTTTTATTTAACTGTGCAACTCACAGTATAACACCCTTTTCAAATGTTGAACTTTGCCAGGTCTAAGGTTAAAGTTTTTATGATATTAGTGAAAAATGTCTTTCAAGAGTAAAACTGTTAATTTTATACTCCATTTCCCCTTTCAAAGAAGTAACCCTAGATAATTTTTTAATCTATAGATACAGTTACACCATTGGCTTTCCTTTAGTGGTTGCCTTTTTTGAATTTGTGTTTCATGTATCACGTGTTTACAACTTAAGCTAAAACTTTAATGTAAGATATAAAAGTAAAAGTCAGGTACTACCTTAATCAGAGAAACTCTTACAAAAATGTCTTGATGCCCCATATGTTTTGCTTTCTTGTAATCGGTCTTCCCTTGTGAAGTTTTGTCTGCATTTTGCTTTCTTTCTTACTCATCTTCTCACTATTTTTTGGAGTGATTTCTTCATTCTTTTTTCTCTTTCACATATCCTTAGTTTTTCTACCTTGGTTAGTACTCTTATTTTTTTAAAAAAAAATATGTTTTTCATGTATTATGTTTTACTGCTATTAGCAAAAATTTATTTTAGGATAATAAATTACAGTTTGAGCAATTATCTCAGTAGAAATAAAGTGAAGATAGTTGCGTGATAGCAATATGATAGATGATGAACTAATGAATATGGAGCCCTTGGTTCTTTACAGTCAATTTGGACTTATTAACCATTTATGTCCAAGCCAATTATTTATCAATACCTTATTCCTTTTTAACTTATTGACTCAAACAAAGTGTGTTAGGTAATGAGAAAATGGGAGTTGATCAAATAACAAACTGCTTCTAAAGATGAAATGCAAATTCATTGAGACTGGCTACATAAAATGTAAAGGAATTTAATTGGTAGAGTTACTATAGTATTAATGACTTGAATCTCATTTTGGACTCGTGGACTATATAGAGTTAAAGTTTGTTTTTGTATATAAAGACATACAACATCTCTATGGTATTTGTTAGAAGAACCAATAATTATCTAAAATCTATATATTGCTTGTAACTTGTTAAAATCAAGTGTTGATTGTTCAATACCTTTGCAGTTCGAAGTTTTGGAATGCTGCCTTTTTGAGTGTTTGAGGAGCATAAATTTGTGGCAACAAAGGACTGATCGATGCACGGTGATTTTAAGATTTCAAATGATCAACATTTTGTTGCCTAAATGTAATTGTAATTATCAATATTTAAAGGCTTTGTAGTCGGACCCAGTTGATAACAATGTTTTTTTAACATTTGATAATTTATTTTTTTTAAGAATATAGTCATTGGAAATCAGTTGGATTGTTATGCATTATTTTCAAACTTGACGTCAAATAAATGTGTTTATCTTTTAAAGGGTAAGAGTTCAGCATCAGGCAGTGATAGACTCTTATCATCAGTTGAAAGAGGTCCAGTGATTGTTGTCAACTCCAGTGACAGCGAGGATGATGTTAACAGACATGTGACATCAAGAAAAACCCACTCAAGTGTTAATCAGGAAAAGGCGAATGTTTCACTCATGCATTACACAGTATCATCATCACCAGTAGCACAGCCTTCATTACATAGCAAGGACTCATCCAAGTCACCTTCACCAAATGCAGTCATGCAGTCAAACTCAAGGAATCAAGCCAGCTTTGCTGCAGCTCTCCGTAAGCTTGCTAAACAGGCAGTTCCTCCCCCAGGGTCCAGCTCCCCAGTAACTTCTGCCAGTGGAACACAATCCCCCAACCCACACCCCATGGGGAAACAATCAGGTACATTCCACAGCCTTTGCCCTTGTCCTTCTGGGTTTTTTGAAGTCAGATTTAGAAAAAAAGTTTGTAAAGTTGCAAATTGGTGGATAAACAAATAATTTTTTCCTGAGTTTACCCTTGTAGAAGCTCAAAAAAAGTTTTGGTAGCAAAAGTGTCTACCCATTGGGTCTCAAATAGAACAATAGTCAACTGTGTCTGTAGACATAAGGAGAATGTCTATTTTAAGTAAATTGGCAGAAAGTTAAAAGGCAGAGGGTCAGTTTTTTCCCAGACAGTCATATTCTTCTGTGAGTTGAAATATTATGCATTCCACAATACATTAATTTATTTAACTAGTGTGTTCAAATTTGTAGTTAAAAATGTATTTGTAATATGTATTGAATGCTTTTAAAGTTCTTTTTGATAGTAATTTGAATTCAGTTTTTTTAACTCGGTTTCTTGTCTAAAAGAAGTTTAAGAGCTAAGCCTGGGACCCCACAGACTAGTAGGTCTAGTTTAGATAGATAGATAGATTTTTGTTAAAAACTCAAAACACCCACAGACTTCCCTGGGTTCAAGCAGTCATATAAACAAATTATGACAAAGTTAGAGTCATAAACATTGAAATAAAAAGAAAAACTTGCCTTCTATAGGATATATAATTGTGTTTAAAAAAATCGAAATAAAAACTAGATTTTGACTAATTTAATTTTGTTCAATATGTTCAAACGTTAGTCAAACAAATTCAATTTTTTCTAATTGTTATCAAAAAACACATAATAAAAAAAATTGATCTTCCTTGAGAACTTCTTTGTTGATTTTCGTGGTTTCTCTTTTTCAGGTATGTCACCATCAAGACATTCACCAATGCTAGCACCAACACCCCCCCTGGCCAGGCAGGATGGTAGTTCAGCAGTTCTTAGAGATCGACCTGACAGGCAGGTTAGCCCTGGATACACAAGGATTTGTACTCCACCCAAGCATTCGTCCTCATCTGCAGATTCAGATCACAGAAGCCAAAGTGCAGGTGAATTAATTATTAACCCTCAGGTTCCTTAAATTTCTTGTCAACAGTCATCCTAAATTGTTTAAAAAAAAAGAAAGAGTTTTAAATGTTAGCCTCTTGTAAATGTAATTTGAAACAAGTAGAGGAAATCTTAACTTCATTTTCTTATTTTCATTTAAAAAATGTAAAAAATATATTTTCAAATTATATTTCATTTGAGGAAAAAAACAACTGGCACAGGAATATCTTTTAGCAGTGTGGTTTAAGCTGGAAAAACAAATCATGAGGGTTACACGATTGAGCAAAGACGTTGATTTTTTGAGCGTTTGGTTATACTTCTCCAACAGTGCCCCACTGAGTTTTGAGTCGGTCTAGATGTAAACTAGAAAGAACACTATCCTAAAGTTAACACAGATCATGTTTTTCAAAATCAAATACAGATTACATTTGATCGAGTTACCAAGGAGTGTAATAATAGGTTACTTGGAATTATTTTTGTTTTTCCCATTCAGTGCAGTTCTGTTCCTGTTTAATAGTTTTTATAAACTCAGTGTTCAACTGGTTAACTTAACTTAAACTTTTTATGCTGCAAATAAGTCTTTAAAAACTATAGATTAAATTTTAAGGTATTGAACAGTTTTGCTGAATTTTTAATTCCATTTAGAAATATTGTAAACTACTGCAGTATTTTGTCAAAAATACAGACATAAATTGAAGTATTGCTCATTTATAGGGCACGTGGGAACAGGCAAATTGCATCTATAGAGAATGTACACATTTCGTCTGCTGTAAAATTTTGATGTTTTTTTGAAAGACCCAGAAAATTTTTGCATGTGCTATGTACAATTTTCAATTTGGCATTAGGAAGTTAAGGAGACAGGAGGTGCCAGAATTGAGTGCTGGTGCATTATATTCTTAAGGACCTGAGCCCTTTAAAGTAAACAGAATATACAGTCAAGTAGTGGGCAATAGCTATGTTTATTTATAACTGACATTGTGCTAAAATTTTGTTTAGTGGCCATACAAAGAGATTTTAAAAAGTTTTATGAAGCACAAAAGATTTTGCTGCTCGCAGTATAAGCCAGGATGTAGATAGAATTGTTTCATTCCAAAAGAGTTGACTGTTCAATAATTCGCTGTTGGTAATTGATTTTTTTTTTTTGCTTGTGTGTTGTGTTTTTATTTTTATCTTACAACAAATTTAATATGGTGGCAAATGAACAAGCAATTTGAGATTGAAAACTGAATTTGCTTGTATGATATTTTGTTATGAATACCTAGATCAGTCATCTGTTACCATGGTTACCCTACAGAATGTTAAAGTTGATGTTTTTGCTTGGTTAAACATCAAAAAATTTGAAACTAATAAGCTTTATAGAATCATGATATGGAATATTGTTATAGGCTTCATTGTATATGGAAATTCGGAGCATAAATGTTAAAAAAAAATATTCTAAAAACTGCAAATTGCCCTGAAAGTTTCTTATCCTCCAATTCAATATGTAAAAAGGAAATACATTTTATGAGGACCAACACTGCTGGATAAGTAAAACACAAGGTTGAGGAGTTCTTTTGTGATTTTTTTATTGTCATTCCTATGTACCAAGGGTAAATCCTAACCGTCTGAAAGCTTTTTCCTTTCCTTATTCAACCCATAATTTAATCCAATTAGGATGAAAAGTAAATTGCAAATGCAATGCAAATTCATTGAAAATTTTAAAGCCTCTTTGTACTTGAACATAATTAATTCAGAAGTTAGTGGCTGAATGTCTTAAAACAGTAAGTTGGATTTTTTTGTATTGTTCCCAGGCTTAGAGTTTAATTCCTGATGTGGTACTTTGTATATGAATTAATGAAATCCTTGGAAACAAAGACAGAGCCAAAATTTCTAGATTCTTTCTGAAACAGTATCATTGCTGTGGAGATGAAATAAGATAATGATCCTTTGAAGGGAGCAATTTTTTTATTTGGGGATTTTCATCCCGTTTTGTTTGATGAAAATCTTACTAGATGTTTCAAATGCTCAAAGAGAATTGATCAAGTATCAGTCAAAACATATCACAGTCCCAGAGCTTAAAAATCTTTGCAGGTTAGTTCAAGATTGTGTATCTAGAGTGTATGTAAAGCTGGTTATCAAGCTTGTAACTCATCATGCACAGTATAAATTTTGATGTGAGTGTGTAAGGAGTTTACATTATTTTTCACATGTGAAGCTTCTGGAAGCAGAAACTTGTGTGTAAAACCTTAAATATAAAGTTTTTTCTGTTTTTATAGAGCTCAGAGTGCTCTATGTTCACTGAGATCGCTGAATTCTTGGCTTCACAATTATGTATGGGTTCTTTTGCTCCGCATGAAAGCTTTCATATGAAGGATTTAAGTGTTAAATTTTCATTTATCATTTGAGCATAGATTTTTGATGCAGAGTTACAGCCTTAAAATATCCTTTTCTTTGTAACGATGTCGTTAATTATAGATATTTTCTTCCTCTTCTAGTTTGCATATTCTTTAGCTTTTCGAGCTTTAAGTTAGAAATATCACCAATTCGATAGACATGCAAATTCAGTCATGGCTTTGTCAACTTTAATGTTTTAATAAATGCCGCAGATGATTGAAGTGTATTGTGTGTGTGTGACAGTAGGAGTTTAGGCTCTTTATATTCTAGAAGTTGTAATTTGCATCGTTGTATGTTTCAGATCATAATTTTTTTATGTTTGGGTAACTAAGCCATTTGGAACAAATATTTCTTGTAGTTAGAAACTAATTTGCTCAACTGCTAACTCATTGATATATCAATCATTCTATTAATATTACAATTAGCCATCGCTCAAAAAAAAACGGCTTTCTGCTGCATTTTGTGTCTATGATAAGAAAGAAAAAGTCAATTTTTTTCAACGAAGTAAATTGAAATTGCAGTATGGTTAATGACATTCGTTCAATAATGGATTTTGTTGTTCAAGGGCATTTTTTTTTTCATTTCATAACATTGTGAAAGCATTTGAATTCTTTTGTTGGTAATTACATTTTCTTTTCAAAAAGCGTTTCATGCCAAGTTAACAGACGTTGATGTTACTTGATTTTTTATCTAGAGCACTCACAGACTACTGATCACGTGGATCAGAAGTGCTTCAAATAAAATACATACGCAAGGAATGCCTTTGTTCGGATGTTAATCCTTGATACATGCATTATTATCCTTCTTTTGGACTCCCCCTACCCCCCAACCCCTCTCCCTTTTTCTTTTAATCTATATTCTCTTTATTTTTTCCCTGTTTATAAATCCAAGAAGCTAATTCCTTTAAGGTTCTTATTTCACTTTCAGCGGTTTGTTATATATCAGTCGCTGAAGAACTTTGGGTTATTTGAGTTTTAAGTTAATTGTTTACCTATATCTAAACTTGCACATACATTTCAGTAAAGTGTTTATAACATATATACATAGATGCACAAAAAAAAACTGAAGAAAGAGGGAGTAATTGATTTATTGAAATCAAGAGACATCCTAGAAGACTTAACATATTTTTTAACAAATATCTCGGCCAAAGATCTCCGAAGCTTTGTTTATTAAATATCATAAACCAAGCTTGAATGAACAAGGACAATCAACACCACTCTCTCTCTCTCTTTAATTAGCATATATATTTTAAACATCAGTATACGTTCACTGATCCATGTCCTTCACTGAAGATTGTTGCTGGAGTGCGGCCGAAATATTTGTTAAAAAAGATGTAAGTCCTCTCGTATGTATGTCTCTTCATAATAAAACTAAATGCCCGTATCAACATTTTCAATCTTATTAGGGATATAAAACAAAATTTACAAAAGTTTGTCAGATGTAAAAGCCATAAATTTTCTCTTTTCTCTATCCCAATTTTCTTCTCCATTGTAAATTGACATCTTCTATTTTCGTAGCATTTTCAGTTCTAGCAAGTTTATCAAACACCTAACTTTTCTGTAATGCAGAGCGCAGGCAAACTAAGCTATTTTAATATTTAAGATGAAAGGAAAAATTCTCCGAAACTGATTGCATAAAAACAACTCGTATCTTGTTTAGAGTGTTTACCATTTGTCATTAATCATGCATTCGGCTAAAAAGGTTTTGCAAAAGGTTCAAGTCAATATTAAGTACTCATTTTTTGTAAATGTTATTAAAAAAATTGAGATGATAGAAACGCTTTATAGCATTTTACCTCGGTGCCCTCAGCATTTTGATTTGTGAGCAAACAAAAGAATGAAAGCACAAGGCATTGTGGGAAGCGATTAAACATCTTTCTGAAGTGTGTTTTGTTGCCTGCCCTGCAGGGGAAAGCGCTAGTGAACCCAGCCGAGACCCCCACACGCCACATTCTAAAGAAACTGAAAACCATTCTCCTAAAGTCAGCGGTCATCAGGTGATGCCTGGTGTTTTTTCCTGTGGGCCAAGAGGTGAGTTTTAAAGTTCCACGTTCTAGTTGCTGGTTTTCCCGCTTGTGCGTGAAACCAGTTTGATTTGATAAGATAAGAACATTCTTTCAGTGTTTTGGCATAACCATTTAAACTTTGAAAAATATAATATTAATAGTAACTTATGGAGTACTTTAAGTTTGTTATTCTAAATGTTTATTAGTCAGATTAAAAACACAGGGAAAAATCCTTCTCTAAATAATTACGGCTGTCTTTTTTCAAATCTGTAACCTTATTACTTGTTTGGCAGTGCACGGCTATAAAGGCAAGTTTGATTGTTTCCTTAGCAGGTGAACGCCGAGAATGTCTTACTTTGTCATCATTCAAAAGCGATGCTTACAAGTTTTGTGTATCACTATAAACCAGTTCGGTAACATGTCATTAGCTCCGGTCAAGGAGTTATATTTTTGCTACGGAGTGTAGTAGCATAGAGAAGTTGGTTTCCACTAAAATGTCAGCTTTGACATTTGACTTGTCTCTCGCTGCACCTGATTAAGGCAGTACAGTTAAGATAAGACAATTTTGGAAACTTCTGCTTTTAGATGTTTACTTTACGCTCTCGTAATCCACCTGCTCAATGGCTATATCAGATCTGTCAGCAACAGTTAATCTGTGTGTGAAATGAAAATCTCACTTCATTGTGGATTCATGAATTTATTAGTCAGACAAGTATTTTGCTTGAGGAGTTTGTGATTTTAAGGTAAATCCCAATTAAAAGGTGGAGCTTTAGGAAAAAGAGTTCAGGGAAGGTTAGTGTTTGACAGCTGTTTTATCTAGTCAGCGATGCTCCATAAAAGCATGATCCTAATTGTTAGTGATGAATAATTTGCTGCAAGGCAGAATGATCTGGCGCTCAAATGTAGACTATTTCGATTTAAGAGCAGATCTGATAGACCACGAAGAAACCTGGGCGACGTCCGAGTCCGAATTCTTGGATAGTTCAGAGCTTCTTTAATCTTCCGTTAAAATCTAATGAATTTAGATTGTGTAGTTCTTCTTTAGAAGAGAAATACAAAGCGAAAACTTCCAAAATTTATTCAAGGCTTCTGGTTTATTGAATCGTAAATAATTAATTGGATCATCAAACTTTTGTGGGCTTTCATCCCTCCAGTTTAATTGTAACAAGGGTTTGCTACAAAACGTTTTATCGACTGATAGAACAGTTCAGAGCTCAGCTCTTTAGTTTGTTTTTTTTTTCATTTCTTGCTTTTGTAAGAGTAAAATGCGAAAAGAGTTAACTCTTGCTCTTGCCACCTGATAATTTATGGATGCGGGTTTGCTTGTTTGTTTTATTTGAGTAAATGGCAGAGGCATACAAAGTGAGTGTGATAGTTGTCATAAAAATGGCTATATACGTACGTTTTAAAAGAATTTGTGAACACTACGTGCAAATTGAAATAACTGTGCCTCAAGCTGCCTCTCAGCACTTTGTCTGTCATGTAGATAATTTTGACTGCATTTTGGATGTTTGATTTATACAATAGCCAACACGTTTTTGTTGTATGTATACACGCAGTCTCATTGTCCCGTGTAAAATCCTTAATGCTTCTTTTGTTGCGTATGAATACGTTTCCTAGAGTTGATAAACAGACTAACAAGTGACAAGAAACTTGAAGAGTTATTATGGCGCTAATGGAGTTAAACATGTAAAGGAAGACAGATTATTGAAAAGGCTTCGTCGGATTAAGATCACATTGCAAGGATTACAGCGTTTTGTGAAAACACAAAATGCTCTGATAATGAAAGAAAATCTTATCACAAAACACCTTTTAGTTCCAAGAGATGACGTTACTATATTTTATTTGTAGTCCATAGTTTTTGTGTAAACAATGTACTTCGGACATTTTCAGGAATATTAAATATGTGTTTACCAACCGAAAAACAAATCTTAAGAAACTTTTCTTATTGACTATTTCTCGAAAATATGAATGCGTACGTTTTAATGTTTTGACTCACGTACATTTGGAAAGGTTTATCATCGTTTTTCTAAGATAATACGTCGGATTTTCAAAGAGAAGTTACACATTACTACTTATTATTTGATATTATGTTAACCGCAGTCAGGAAGTCTAGAGCCATTAAGTGACAAGACAACAAAACTAATACTGTACTTAGAAAAAACACGCTTGGCTTTCTACATTGATGTAAAATACTTCACGAGCTTTAACCCTTTCAATTCAGTTGCATTGGTGAATTCTCCCAACGAGAGTCAATACATTTTTTGAAAAGGTTTGGGAGAATTTTTCTTTTCATCTTAAGTAGTTTGCTTTGTTTGATCAAATATCACTTTCTCCGTACCAAATGATTTATTTTGTATGTGTTATGTAAGGAGAAGTGAGATGTTGATAGTTTACTGACATTGAAAGGATTTGAGTTGATTAATAATTTCCTTCAGTAACAGCGTGATTATTTTCCACTCGGCTAGTCAGACCTTTGAACAGTTGTACGATTCTGAAACACAATATTTTTATACATATTAACACTTTTTCAACCAAGGTTAATTTTTTCGACACAGTTAACAGTTATTAGGTAATACTCATGCCACAAAGGGCTATGGGAGTAGCATTGCATACAGAATAAGCAGGAATAAAAGAATATTACTAATTAATTTGGTACCATTTGAATATAATAGCATGATAGCAAATACGTCCCCTTTGCGTGTTTAAATCGTTATATACTTAAAACATTTACATTGATTTCCGAAATGAGTTTTGATATTTGGTTTGAAAATTGACGTTACGTTACGGATTTTCAGCCGTTTTACCTCAAACAGCAGTTCGCTATTTTTTAGGTGTATACATGTTTATATATATATGTACTTCGTCAAGGAAGAATATTTCCTGTTTGATCTGATGTAGCCAGGTTTAATTAATCTTTGCAGTTATAATTTATCCTCCAACACTTAAGCAATGAGGCTATGAATGAAAAGGCGGGAAAATATTAGGCTATCCAGTAATGTTAGCTGGTAGTGGACGCTTTAAAAAGGGTGTGATATGAAAATGTTCTTTTGGACCCATTTTCAGGTACATTGCAAGAAGGCCCAATGCTGTCCGAGCACTTTCCCGTGGAGCACCCCCCGCCCCACGTGCCTCATTATCTGCACGCCATGAAACCAGAACCGATTTTTGGGCCTAGGTCAGGAGCCGTAGGAGGGCCCCTATTAGCCTCAGGAAGGGATGGACTCGAACCACATCTTGTACCAGCATTTTATCCGTCTCACCTTGGACCACATATGAATGTAAGTACATAGCCTTGCTAATGAAATGGAGTATCTTGTGTAAAAAATGCATAAATACCTTAAAGTTTTTAAAGTGCACAACCTTATTTTGAAACAATTTTGACGCAAACTAGAAAGCTCAACAAAAAGTCTGTCTCTTTAGACAAATCCTAATATTTTACAGAGTTTTGAAATATTTATCATTACAAGAAGCATCCGAGGCAGTTAGGACCTGGGGCGTGTCAAGAGATGTGATGTTGCTGTAGACCATTGTTGCTCCCCACAGAGCACATTATATTCGCCATCTGGAACATTTCGTACATTAAGTGTAACTGTTTGCGCTTTGAGGTAAATCGGAAGTATTCAAAACTTGAATTTTGGAGTTGTCATGTTCGATTCTGCAATTTCTAATCTAATATTCAAAAAACACTACTCGCCTGCATAACAGCCATCATGATTTTCTAACATTGCCTGACACATGAGTCATCATTAGCATAAACACAGTAGCCTTGGGCAACCTCATCAGTTTCTTGCCCGAGTGTGTTTGCCTATTGGCCAGCCTGCCAGAGGAAACCCAAAAACCCCTTTTTCAGCATGCATATTTGCTGTACAGGTGTCAGGTTTTATACCCAATAGACGTGACTGTGAAATGAAAGCTTGGAATGAGTATTTTTTGTCCAAATTGCGTCAAAATAGTGGTGATGTGCACTTTATACTGCCCAAATAAAGAATGCGGAAGTTACTGACCTTTCAAAATATTTTTTGATAAAATTAACTTTTTTCTAGGATGCACATGGTTAGGCATGTTATTCAGTCAAGTCTCGGTGGCCGCAGCCCCTGCTTCACATTCCCTTTTTTTTTCCTTTAACACTGAACCATTTTGAATTTAGCTCACTTATAGTCGATTTTATTGCATACATCTTTGGAAAATATGTTACTGATTTGTAAAACTGAATATCTTGCGCCTATTCCGATGGCACTAGATATATGTTGATTCTCGTTGTCGAGTTGAAAATCTCATGAAATTTAGTTCCCTTTAGGGCCGTTTTCCCATCAGTTTGTAAAGCAATTTAAGCCTTACAAAATATACACCTTTAATTTTGGCAAAGTTAAAGTGCATATGAAAAGAAAAATGTTAATACTTCAGTGGATAGACCTTGCTAAATGAGGAACAGTGGTGAAAGAATTTTGTTAAAATCTTGTATGGTTCTTGAGATATTAACATTTAAAATCCTCAACTGATGACGTCATGTAATGTTCCTACAAACTTAAATTTTATTTAAATCTGCTGCCAACCCATAACCTTGGATAAACTTGAGCAAAAACTGCACTGATGATCTACTTACCTCGAGATACTTCAGCAGCCCAAATTTGGTTTAATTACATCCAAAGGTTGGCAGATTCAATTAAAATGCAAATTTGTCTGAACTGTACACGACATCATCAGTTTAGAACTTTAAAAGTTAATATTTCAAGAACCATAAAAGATTTTGACAAAATTTTTCCACCGCTATTCCTCATTTAGCATTGTCTATCCAATGGAATAATTTTTTTATTTCATATGCACTTTAAGGTACCACAACGATTAGTAGGAAAACGGTAACCTTAAGTTATCGATTGAGGAGAACTTAACCTAGACAAGGTACATATAAATGTGAAGAGACTTAATCTTAATGAAATTGCCTTTAAATAAACCCAGATTTCCAACGTACAAACAAAGATCGGTCATAAATGCGTCCAGACATGATAGTTAAGGTACCAGCGCTTACCTTTTTTGAGCCAAATATCCTAGAATTTTTTGTTGCCTGTCAAATTGCCAAGCACTTAAGCATCCAAAATGTAAAAATTGGAATAAGAAGTTTTTTTCGTTCTCAAGATACAGCAAAAAATCTTTTTTAAAAGTCTTCGGTCTGAAAGTTTTCAATGTGTTTACACTAAAGACGACCGTGTGACGTATTGGCTATTTGATCGCTGGAGTCACGCAAACTGAGGTCCGGTTGTCTGTGAGACGGATGAGACCTGGCGCGAGTTGGTATGAAGACGGGTGATGAGAAGCTTTAACCTTCTCTGTGGTACTTTTAGCGATGTTAAGTTCAAAAGGTATTGTGATAAAAGACACATAGTGTTTTCTAGAACATGTTATACGAAACTGGTTGAAAGTACCTAAATAACCCTGGAAATGTAAGTCTCGGAAGTGTATGAAGCTTAAGTTTACAGATAACAGACTTTCTAAACTGTTGTTTTTATTGTGTTAGATTATGGACCCGCTTGTCGAGACCTGGAGACAGCGGCGAGCTGTTGAGCATATGCGTCAGCAGCACGAGAGACAAACACATGTGTGGCCAGATGATGTTCCACACTCCCATCCTGGTGAGCTTCCACGACATATTCATCCAGCGGGGGCTGATCCTTTTAGGCCAAGGGAGTCCCTACAAATGAGACCAGAGGATGCGAGAGAACATCTTCCCTCAGGCAAGAATGAGCCTTTCAGACAACATTCCGAGTCTTCAAGAGCAAGGAATGACGATATCAGGGAAAGAGAGGCAAGAAAACAGGTAAATAAACCGCCTTGGTTCAGGTTCTTAAAAATATTGAAGCTGGTAAATTGACTTATGGAATGAACATACCGATGATTCCTCTCATGGTTGCCAATTTTAGGCACTGCTGTGATAACATACTTTTTCATAGCAGGGTTTAATAACTAAAGTTGAACCCCAATAACTCGACCCTCTATAACTCGAATTTCCCACCAACTCAAAGCAACACTGATCTCCCCCTTGGATTTGCCTCATAAATACGTTTACTGTAATTTTTAACCTATAATTCGAAACCCCGGTAGCTCAAATTATTTTCAGTTTCCCTTGGCAATTCTAATTACTGGGGCTCAACTGCATCATTTCATATAAGGGTCAACATATAAAGCATTTTTATTGAACGTATAGTTGAGATGTAAACAAAGATTAAATGCTAGAACAAAGTAATTTTAGTTTCGAAAAACTGGCAGAAAGACAACTAAGAAAATTAAGAAAGCGGCTCTCTTAATAGAAATCCTCAGTTTTACGATTGTCTCCCAATGAAGGACGCTAAAGGCCCGCTAACAACAAAAAGCTTAAAGAGCGTACGACATGAAATCAGCTTTTTGCTAATCAAAGAGTACTATAAAATAAACATTAGTTCTCAAGTTTGAGAAACATACGATGAAAATAACCAAGATACGGTTGTAGAATTTTAAAATTTTTCTTACTAAAAGTAGCCCCTCCAAAGTACAATGTCTTATCAGATCCCGTGCGCCTCGCCTCAGCCGATTCAAATCGATTTTAAAACATCGGTAACTACCGAGTTTCTATCGTAAACTCTAGCAGTTAAGAATGTTCTAAAATCGCTTTTTTCTTAACTTTTTCGGCACTATATTTGGATCGAATGAAGCGAGACGTACGTGACTTGATATCTCATTTCGTACTTTTAGCCACAAAAAGTTAAAATTTCTGCAAGTTGAATCTTTTTCATTGTACTGTTTTTGAAAATCAAAATTTATTTCGTGTTGTCTTTTCTCTAAGAAAATCAAATTGCATAAAAGCGAAAAATATTCAAAAAAGTTCCAATTGTTTTCAGTTAAAAACGATCTTCAGGATAGCTACCTTTTGGGAGACATAAAAAGGGAAAATTGTTTTTAACTAAAAACATTTGGAACTTTTTAATTTTTTTTTGATACTATGGAATAGCGTTTTTTTGTCTTTTTGTCTCTTTCTCTCTTTGTAGCTATCAACAATTGTAGCCTTAAGATTTTTTATTTTTGTTTAGGAGAGGGACTCGCAAGATGTACGGCCTTCCTCAGTTGAAAGGACAAGTGAAGGTAAAGCGAAAGAAAGTGACGGCGACGAGAGAAAATCAAGTCCTGGGCATGCGCATAGAGCTGGGCTAGAGCAGATGCCTGTTATACAGCGTGTGTATTACTATAATGACAATAAACCCTCTTGTCCAGTCCATGGACACGGAGTGCCACCTACTAGTATTGAGGAGCGACCTAGGTCTCACTCTAGTGGCCCAGGGCCCATAGAAACAGGTCATGGTCCAAAACATGATGCCTCAGAAGATCCCAGGATTTTTACTTCCAAGAGTGACCATTCAGATGGGCTGGGAAGGTTATATAGGCGAAGGCCTGACCATGCTGAGGAACTTGGACGCATGTTTGGCAGTAAATCTGAAGGATCAGATGACCTAAATAGACTATACACTCATAAACCTGAGGATCATGGTCGCCTTATGTTTCATCGACATCCAGATGCGCAGCTTTTACAACCCTACTTGTTCCATCACCTGGGTAGGGATAGGCCGTTTCCAGGCCATCCCATAGATGAACAACGAGCCGAGGCACTAAGAGAAAGCCAACGACAGGTAAAGTATAAGTGACAGCTGTCTCTTTTAACAGACAAAGGAAGCAACACTGCTTCCTAGCATGACACTTCAACAAAGCAAAACTCAAACTTAGAGTTACACCTTGATTGTTTTGTGGCGTCTGTTGAATTTGTTCCAAACAATTTTTAACTTGGTATCTCAATTTTCTAGCGTTTATTACATTTACCTTCCAATGTTTTTTCTCTCGAGAGTTTAAAAACTATAGTTTCCATGATGATTGCTACAAGCTATGTAACAGGATTGATTTCAAAAGAAAGGGAATGATTAATTGGTTCATGAACGGATGGATTTAGTATAAGTTGATGTAATGTTGAATGACTAACTTACTTACTATTTGAATAGTGGTTTGTTTGAAGGCTTGATAGATTCTTTGAAAGAATGTAACTAAGAAATTATGATGGTGATAATGACGGTGATAGATTATTTGATTGACGGCTTGCTTGGTTGATCAATATAGGAATGGTTGCAGCATCAAAGGATGATGTTTGACCCCAAGGACCACCTAAAGTTACCAGAATCTGGATGGCATCACCAGTGGCAACCACATCATCGGCAACAAAAGGATGAACGTGGTCGAGAGGTCAGCGGTTTCCAGCACCAGCATCTCTTTCAGCAGCAGGAAATGGAAAAGAGAGACTTGGGTTTGAAGGTAAGTTCAAACTACTTTCAGTATACCCCCGGAACTCAAACGCTTCACCAGATGTCGTTGAATCCATAGGGATTTTGTTAAGGCCAGATATTACTTAAATACTAGTCATTTTGCAATATTATAATTGAATAGGGTTTGCACGGTCATGAAAATTCATGAAAGGTCGTGGAGTTTTGCATTTTCCAGGCCTAGAACAGTTATGGAATTCGGGGAAAATGGCCAAGATCATGGAAAAGTCAAGGATTTAGTTTTTCCCTGTGCTGTGGTTTTTGGTGGAAAAAATCTTAATATTATTAAGTGCAAATGTGTACATTTGGCGTTTAAAGATGAACTTAAGTTTAAGTAACCTGTTTTGTTGGAGGGGATTCTTTGGTTTCTTAGATATTTCTCGGTCATGGAAATTGATGCTTGGTTATGGAAAAATCATGGAATTTCGTTCATCGTTCTCGGTAAGAACCCAGTGGAAAACTTAGTTTTGATTAGAACCATATGGGAGATATAATTATTTGTTTTCCGTTCTTAAAGTGAAAACTCGTTTTTTCAAGTGTAACTGCATGTAGATTGATTTGGTGAAAGTTGTGATATTTAGGTGTACCTCTTGTGTCACATAGGGTTTGTCCAAGGACTTGTGAGAATACACCATTTTTCTGCAGTTTTTACGCGTTCTAGTATTTTGTGGGGGCAAGAAGTATGACATTTGTTGACTTAATGAGTCAAATGTGGCCGAGCAATGCTAGGCCCAAAACAAAGGACTGAAACGAGTAATAACTTGCACAAGAAAATGTTGTACTACGTGTCGACACTTTTGGTGACTCAAACAAGTTCTCATTCACAATCTCTCGTGCCCATTATGCCGTCTGGCAAGTAGGGCAGCAACAAAGGTACACCACTCCTTTCTGTTGTGGGATAGCTGTTGAACGGTTCCCAATGTTTGATGGAGGGTCTTGCTCCCCTTCCAAAATCTGACACCAGGTGTACCTGGGTCGCCCTTGATCTAACTGTTGTCTATCACCAGGACCCCAGACTCTTCCAAGATCAAGAGCGTCCTAAACGAAGTCATCCAGAAGCCTTGAAGGACCTCAGAGGTAGCCATCATGTTGGATTCCAGTATCCATTTCCCGACGCGTTTCCCTTCTACCCAGAGCGACTGGGCCCAAACCCTTCAGGAAGTAGTAAGAGTATAGGAAAGGGCAACTGGAGGAAACACGACAAAGCATCGTTTCTCAATGGAGACTACCATCCTCGCGGTTAGTATGTATAACGTTTGTCAGAAGTTTTGAAGGCGAATTTTTTACGTCATTTTTTTACCTTTTCCTTTGTTAGCTTACAACTTTATATGAAGAATCCGGTTTCTAGGAGGAAGACAAGAAAAATGACATTGGTGACGAAAGTTCAGTTCTAAACATACAGATTCATCAATTTCCTTACATCGATGTCCAACAAAACAAAAAACAACATTCTTTATAGTTTTCAAGAATCAATTTAACATATTGGTTATTCAGAAGAGATTTGTTTAAGAAATCTCTTCCGATTTTCAGAACATCTCAATTTGCATCTCAAAATTAGAAAGAAAGGCGCGTATGTTAATGAAACAAATAACGCAGAGAATCGTCTATACGTGGTGTTTAGTTCACTTTTTGGTGAAATCTTAAACTGGCGTTATAACCGCTTTCTCTTTTTCCCTTCAGTTGTATATTTCTTTTACTCTCGATGCATGTTTCTTTGTTAATTGTTTTTACGTGTACATGACCTTAGGTCGAAGTGTGTTCTCAAGGGAGGAGGTGACAGGCAGCAGGTTAGAAGAAGCTGTGAAAAGGATAAAAGTGGAAAAACCTGACGAAGACCTTGTAATCCGGCCGCCTCCCCGTGTAACACATGAGCCAGCAAAACTGAACTTTTTAGAGGGACTGGGACTAGTGACAGTTGACAGGAAAAAAGGTGAAGTAATTGTTGGTAGAAACTTTAAATGATAATAACTTTTTGTTACAGTTTCACTCATACTGAAAACTGCAAGGGAAAACACAGTTCGCTCAAACCTTGATTAGCTGGACTTCCTTTTATGAAATTTGAAGTGGCAAAAAGATCATTAATCCTTCCAAACAAGTGCTGAAACTCCAGGTTTAATCTGTGTTGCTTTAAAATAAGCAAGCAGCATGATAAAAACAATGGATTCATATCGTTTTACTTGAAACAAAAACACTAACACTTATAAGAGCAATTTTTCCGGGTAGATGTAACCATAACATACATGCAATACATATATGCAGTTTTTATCTGTTCAAAGTTAAGTTCTGGACCTTTTTCCCTTTCTTTACATAAAGCTTCGTCAATACCCATATTTTCGGTTATCCTTACTTTTTACTAAAGTCCCAACACCCCCCAGGAGGGCTTATAAAGCTTATTTTCTGATCAGTTTCATGTTCGGTGTTCGTCTCCCCTTTTTTGTCTGGATTACAGCACGGGCAACGAGAATCAATCTAGAGTTTAACATTCAATAGATTTTAAAATACAATAAATTATCCATAGCTTTGCTGGTCTCTGCTGTCAAAAAATCCACCAATTT
>JAOBRD020331303.1:0-21165 GCA_027575215.2 Hydrozoanthus sils | reverse complement strand
CCCCAGCAGAACTGGTACTCATTTATACAGCTGAGTTGACTGGAACAAAGTCGGGTAAAGTGTCTTGTTCAAGGACATAACACAGTGGTCTGACCGGGGCTCGAACTCGCGACCCTAGATTACGAGTCAAGCACGCTAACCGCTGACCACTGAGCCGCCGACCCTTGAGAAGGGACCAAAATATATTTATGCCCAGCAATATAAACTCTATTACTATTTTTATCACTTTTTTTTATAATTATCACTTTGGAGGAGATTTGGAGAACAATGTAAGACTTCAGTTTTCGCTGGCACTTTTCCCACCGTTTTGTTTCAGCGGTCTCGAAATGTTCAACATCGCCGTAAAATGTTCATTATAATTTCATTTATAGATGCAACTTCGGACGTTAAAACAAATACTGTCTTGGTTATTCGAATTAGACGTTTAATTTCATTTATATTTGAAATACTTCACCGAATAAATGGTCTAGTTTCACTCATATACACATCATTTATCAACATCTAAATTCTCCTTACTATGACAATAGAAAATACGGAGATTAGTGCTCTTAATATGAAATTTGATCATCCACCAAAAACTCTGCAAGATGAATTACGAAATTCTTCCAAAATACTTAAAGGAATACCATTGACATAAGTTAGGAGAATTTTCAAACTCATCATAGGGCGTTCTTAGGGTTAAAAGCAGTTGTTGGTGCAAGACCTCAAGGCGAATGATTGACAATAACTGGTTCTGGCCGGTTTAAATGGAAATGTCCAGGGCCAATCAGAAACAAGCTGTTAAGTTGAGACATTTTTTAAATCCTACTAGCAAACAGGAAAAAATGAGGAAGCGCGCGCGTACATTTTCCAGCCATAACTCTCAAAATCCCGGCGCTTTTATAGTCGACCGGAGCGAGAAAATTATCCACGAACAGGGCCATTCTGGACAGAACCAGTTCTGAGAACTCATGCGTTCCGTTTAATATATTGCCGGTCGGACTGGTCAAATGGAAAGTGACTGTAATCTCTAGTCTATTTACTCAGTTAAGAGCAAAGTTGAAGTGGACAGTACTAAAAGCATTTCGACAGCCACTTTCTCTAAAGGTGTTGTTTAGCGGCACAAGAGATGGTCTTTCCTACAATTGCAGTAATTGTATATTTTCTCAATGTGCAGTTTAAAAACTTATTGGCTAATGTCAGCCGCCAGTAGAGGAAATTTAAATTTTATAAAGAGAAAACGACTTATAGTTGCATTTTGTTTATATGGAGAAGTTACATAACTAATTATTTACATATTTTATGTGCTTGGTTTTGTAGGCGACTATTGCCCGAAATTCAAGCTCTCGGCTGTATTAGTATATTTTCTTGTCTTGACTGAAAACGAATCATTATTTCTGGCGCTAAATAAACAAAAAGAAAAGATAAATGTCTTAAATTTTGGAACTGTCAACTTAGATACTCCATGTTATTGACACTAAAACTTAATTTCTTTTTATTAAACGGATCTAGCTTTCAGTCAGTTTTGCATAGAATTCAGACATAAGACGACAAACTTTTTTTCACGTAGCAGCAACAATCTTCTCTTTTCTGAACGAGTAATTACCGTTTGTTTCGTGAATCTACGGCTCTTTGTCCAGAAAGGTTATTTGTTGCAGACTTTTCGTGCTTGTAATGAGTACAATAAATTAGCTTTTTTGAAAATGAGGTTCAAATTCAAATTTGAACTTCAATTTACTGCATGAATATTGCAGTTAATGTACTGCCAACTCAAAACATCTTGCTCTAAAACGAACAGAACAAAACTGTAATAACACTCCAAAGCAACAGTGTTTTAATTTTATATCTTGTTTCAAACCATAAAATAAAAAAAGAATCGCAAGTCCGCAAGCCGAATTAAGCAGCGACTATTTCTATACTGTAATTAAGAAACAGCTTCGTTCGGATATAATTTTGATCAAATATTGTTTTTTTGTGATTCCTACCAAAATAAGCCGTTTCGTATCATTCACAAATCAATTTCGAAAATATTTGCTTCTTGGAAATAGTGTAGATTGTTGTGTTTAGATTCTTTTCTTGTCCTTAATTCACCAGAAATGTGTCTTGTATCACGATTTTAGAATTTTCCGTTTATCGTAAATATGTTTATGGTTTTGAAGAAACTATCAACAAGAACGTGCTAAAAAATGCTGTCGAAAAAAAAGTTTTGTCGTTTGTGGATATTCGAAAGAAACTTGTTTGAAAAATAGCTGGGTTATAGTTTTACTATTTTAAAAAAAGGAAAAAGATATCACCAAAGGAGTGTATTTAACAACGAAAAACTTCATTTCAAAAAGGTTTTCTTTTTGTATAATTATAAGATTGAATACTTTGAGACTAGCTTAAATAGAAATTGTTCTTCTGCCAAATTTTTTGAAAAGCCTTCATTATAGATCAGGAGATGTTTTTTAATTAAACTATAAACTGCTGTGTTTTGAGACGCAGCTTTTTCAACGGCCACCCGATATTCGTGACTTTGCTTGTTGTAAGTAGTTAAAAATCTCCTTAGCAGCTAATGAACCAACAATGAATATATGTTTGAATCATAAACCTTATCAGGGTTCAAAAAAACGTTCAGAAACTTATAGTGTAGGCTGTTCATGTAGACCACAATTTTGGTCGGCTATTCAGATTGGCACGAAGATATTGTACATAAGATCGTAGCAAAAAATATATATTAATGCTTCTCATCTCTCAATTGCAGTCATTTTGAGGTGATGGAATCGGGTTTGTTTCTAATCTTACTAGCAACTATCCATTTTCTGTTTTCCCCTTTATAGAATCACTTCATCTTAAATTGCAATTGAAAATAAAATTCGCCGGAAAGATCGCAAATTTCGAATCCTGCTTATACAGAACTAATGTGAAAGTAGGAGAGATAAATAAAAATGAGTAAAATGGGAATACGGGCGAAAGAAAGGTAACGGGACAGAAGTAGTTGGAACAATCGAAGAAAATAAAAGAGAAGAAACGATCATGCAGTATATATTTTCATACTGAGATAAAAGTGAGGCGAAAGAAAAGATTGCATGCAAGACGAAAAGAAAAAGGAAGTAGGCGAAAAAAAATTGACAGAGAAGCTAGGGAAAGAATATAAAAACGGAGAAGGGAGTAAAAACAGATTGAAAAGAATGAAGAGGAGAGAAGAATGAAGACGACAGAACTTGCTAAGAAAACTGCCGAGGGAAGAACTTAAGATTTTGGAGTTTATTCGGAAATGGGAGGAATAAAAGAGAAGGAAAGAAAGATGTTGGCGTTACTTTAGTTTTACTTTCAGATTACCTCTCCAACGTGGCGATCAGCAAGTGCAGTATGGTGGAGATAGAAAGAAACCGCTGACACAAATCCATACTTAGACACACGTCGGGTGGGAACCCAGTGCAGGCGCAGGTCAGTACCAGTGGAACGACCAGACTTCCAGCCAGCAGATCAGATACAGCCAGACTGAGGAGACAAAAGTTGGTCGATGTTCTTAGGCGCGAACGTTTTACCATCAAGACAAGCACCAGGGTATTTGCCAGGACAATCAACATTGCCAAAACGCTCAGGACAGACACAAGGGCGATGCCGTAGGGAGTCTGGTGCAAGAGAATCAATTGACCGCCCCAGTCCCCCCAAGGGTCGCTGCCATTAGAGTTGTTCATAATCGAGTGGTTATTCATCATCAAATGTGCTGGTTTGTACATCAGTCGGGTGTTTTTCTGTTTTTTTATCACTGCTTTAAGTTCCCGCGTTCAGACTTCTTTCCTGTTAATCTGTTCGTTATGCTGGCGTCGAGTCGGCTTAATTACGGTGTTTTTGTGTGCAAGCGTCTTTCAGGGCATAAAAAATGCAAACGAGTGCAAACTTCTTGAAATTCTGTTGAATTTGTTCTTGTGGAAAGTGTACACAGCAGTTGTTTTGCTTCTAATATTATTGGTGGACTCCTAATTGGCGACAGCTGAAGATGGCAGCACACACAAGCCTATCACAACTCTTCTCTTACTTCTCACCTAATTCGTTTTTATGCCTCTGGTAAAATTTGTTTTTTAATAAAATCTTGTTCTCGCTTGATTGAATTCTTTCTTTTGATCGCGTCCTGCTGTTTGTTATACGTTTAGATCTGAATACAAAATAGAGGAGGCGTTATATTCGTCTTTCTTTAGAGCTGCTGGAGTAAATTTCCAAAGCTCAGACTCTTCCGCTTTTGTCGACGGCAAGTTTTCTTTTCTCCTTAACAGCGCGTGAAAGAACCTTGATACGAGATGTTCGATGTAGCTTCTAGTGATCTTCTGATTTCCTGAGTGCCGGATGGTGCTCTTTTTTCGCGTACTCAGAACCAGTGATAGATCTTCCGTCGCTGGTTGAAATAGATTAGACTAGATTTTTACACTGAAATAAAGAAACCAAAACAGCCATAAGCGACCTCAAGCGATTCGAGTTTCTTTATGTGTGTTAGTTGTTCCCAAACCTTTCTATTAGGCTCCAATTAACTTAATATAGAATGTAAAACAACGTTTCTACGAAGAGTGCGTCAGCTTTCAAACTGTGCATGGCTTAACGTTTCACTTGTACCCCCCGCGAGATGTTTATAGTTATTAAAGCAGAATATTACAAAAACTAGAGCGGAAAATATGCAGTTCTTGTTCAATTTTAAGTTTCCGAAAGTGTAACAGCCACCTAGGGTGGAGTTTCTTGCTGTTTTCGCTTGCATTCTAACACCTGCTGATTTCGATTTCCGTTAATACTGGCCTAATTAAAGCTCCGGAGTTTTCTCACTGTTTACAGTTGCTCCCTGACATTCATCCATTGATGTACAAGAGCGAAGTACGATTAAAATAAGCCTCGCGTTAAATCCATTTAATTTCGTGTGCAAACTTGTAATTTTTTTAAAAATTCCATTTGGAAAAAGTGAATCTCGTCGTCTTTGTTTTGGTTACTATTTTAATTTCGAAATATGTTATCGGGAAAGATATTACAATTAAACTTGATGAATGTCACATAAATATTCTTTGATTAAAATTCCATTTTGAGCAACTTGATGCCATAAAAAGTTAGGCTGTGAGTCATTCAAAATCATCCGGTTGTTTTAGTAAATGGAAAAACTTTGATAGAATGATTCCTTTTTCAAACGTTGACTGTTGTAGTTCTCTATGATTAGTCTCAAGAGTAGACGATTAGTCACAATTAAAGACAAAATTATTCAATAAGTAAGATGTTTAAATTTGTTTTACTTGGGTTTTTATTAAACAGACTAGCGAATTTTGTGAAAAAAGAGATAGTCTGTAACTACAGGGCTTGTTGAAATCCATTCCATTTAAACTCATTATTGCATTCATACAAATCACTAAACTGGTTCCAAGTGCTTTTCCTCCAGTTATTAAAGATGTTGAATATTGCATTTTTAAAATGTATTGCGCCAATCAAAATTTGATGAAATTCAAGGCCATGTTTTTCTTTCAATGTTAACTTGTTAATGATATTAGAAATATTGTTCTTAAGTTCACACGAGAGCCGCTGGAAGTCCATTTACACCTTTTACAGACCTTGTAGTCGGAATATATTGACAGTTCACGACACATTAACGCCCGTTTATACCACACCGAGATTTTGGTACGGCGCGGTTAAGGAGAAAAAAGGACAACTGGGAGAAAAATTCAATTGTTAATGTTTTCACTTGACATTTTTAACACTGTGGTTGTTTCTTGTTGCCATAACAAACGACCGAAGCAATTTTCTATGTAAATATATACAT
This sequence comes from Hydrozoanthus sils, assembly GCA_027575215.2. Lineage (NCBI taxonomy): Eukaryota > Metazoa > Cnidaria > Anthozoa > Zoantharia > Hydrozoanthidae > Hydrozoanthus > Hydrozoanthus sils. The sequence continues at coordinate 15,413 of JAOBRD020331303.1, read as the reverse complement.
GTGTATTTGTTTTTGAAAAATTAAAGCTAAAGCTAAACCTTTCACGAGCCTAAGTGGCTCATTAGCCAGCGTTTATCTCCGGTTTCTGTGGTGTTAAGCGTTATTTGATTCCCCTGGACAGGACACTAATCTATCGCAGGTTAGCCCCCAGCAGAACAGGTACTCATTTATACAGCTGAGTCGACTGGAACAAAGTCAGATAAAGTGTCTTGTTCAAGGACACAACACAGTGGTCTGGCCGGGGTTATCAGTCAAATACGCTAACCAATTGGCCACTGCGCCGCCGACAAAAAATGGGGGAAAAAATTTGTTGTTGATCTTTCCCGTACAATATATTATCAGACCCGGGCCAAACATTTCACCCGTGCTCGAACCACCGAAGGCCCGTTTATTCTACACCGAATTTTGGTGCAGCACGAATAAAAATTGCACGGGTGCCAAGAAGTATTCACCCTTGCGGAGACCACCCAAAGAGGAAGTCCGAGCACGGGTGAACTTGTTACGGTTACAACACACATCAGCACACGCGAAAACGAAGAACAAGAAGAAAAAGAAAAAGAAATCAAATGAAATAGTTATTGAACCAATAGCTCAGGATGACCAAGCCGTGATAAAGAAATAAAAGATGTAAGACCAAACATAAAGAACAGAGATACAAAGCCAATGAAGAAATCAAATTTGAAAATTTCTCCGAGCCTTTTTTCGGCACCCATGCCGTTTTAACCCGTGCCGAACCTAAAATTCGGTGTAGTGTGTAAACGGGCCTTTGGTGGTCCTAGCATGGATGAAATATTTGGCCAAAAATTTAATATAGCGTTTAAAAGGGCCTTTGTCTTAATATTAAGGAAAAAGTGATTTCATTTCATGAGGCACTCCGAAGAAAATTAAGTTCAAGCTTCTTTTTCTTTAAAAAAAATCTTTAACAAAGTTGTTATACCGTTCTATGAGTACATTGCAAGCGGTCTTGTAGCAAACATTGTTCAGTTATTAAATATTATAATATTATGGTAAAGTTTTAAAGGTTCTACACCACTATCTCACTTCATTCTTACCATCTGACTATAAGGTCTTCGTAGATTCGAAGAAACTCCCTGTTAAAGATGTGAACCCTCAGAAAGCAGTACTTATTACCTTCGCAACATTTGCGAATATGTACGATGACAGTTTTGCTAGTGGTAAAGTGCTGTTTGCCCTGTATTGTTTATTTGCGAAAATAATCGGTCTGGTGTTTACATTTGGTCTTGTTAAGCACTTCTTGTGTACACTAATCGACTTTATCTAGCAGCATATAAATCAAGCGGGGATTTCCAAGCGATTTGATGGTTTAATTTAATGACATTGTTATCTTTTTTTAAGACAGTTTTTTGTTGAACACTTTGGATCAAAATAACCAAAAAGATCAAGATTTTTTAACTTTATAAAGCCGCTTTTAGATCTTAAGATTAACAGTTTGTGTGACAATTCATATCTTTCAATTAAAAAGCAGTCGCTTGGCTTTGAGTGAAAAGTAAAGACTGTTTCGCACATCGATTGGTTTTAGTCACCAAGAGAAATTGAAGTTTGTTAAAATGATAAAACCAGACTCAAGGAGGACGTTTAACTTTGAACCGCAGGACGGTCTAGGATGATAAGAACAAGTTTTAAGATACTCCTTTTTGTGTATAGAGTCTGAAAATCAACTAATGTTTTACCCAAGCCTCGATTTTTTATTTTTTTTTTCAACTTCAAGCCATTACACGGCCCGTCTGTTACTTCGTCAGCTAAAATACCTCCTGACCAGATATAGGATGGCACTTATCTGGTTTCCGTAGAGAATTAGTTATAGTTGAAAATCGCGAAAGCCATTGCTTCTCTAACCTTTTTCTTTGTTTTGTGTCTTGCACTACGAGTCAAACTCGCTGTCTACTCGGCCTCTGCGATGCGGGCTCCGTCAGGGACTTAGATAAAATTCGGAAACAGTTTCATGAAAAGAGGGTGTTGTAATAAGGTTTACATTGAAAAAATATTGACAGCGGGGATTGCTTGAAGTTATAAGAGCGCAACAAGCCCTCGCTCACAAGCCTGCTTAGAAGGGCACAAAACACGTTGAAGTAATACAGACTCGCCGGTGTATCTAGCTGTTTACAAAGAAACAGCTGTTGAACTATAATTATATGGTCGGGGGTTTCATAATTCATTTCCTGATTAGAAAGAAAATATGCACAGTGGATGCATGTTCATCGATCAAAGGTAAAACGCAAATAGGCACTCACCCAAATGAAGACTGCATGGAGTAAAACTCAGCTGTTGTCCTAAATTCATGAATTTCAATCGAGGTTGTTCAGTAACATTTAGAAATGCCTTAATTTTTAATTTGCCTTCGTTTCTGGTCACTTTCGAGAAAACTGGTCATTCGATTACGCAAATACGATCTGGTTCTGTTACTGACTCTTTTCGTCTCGACGAGCAGATGTTAGTATTCATACAATACAACGGTTGAAAATTATGTTATACTAAAGACTTAATTGCTCTGTTCAGTAAACAATAATCGGGTTTTAATCTTTTGATATCCTTTGGCGTTACCGATATAATTTAAGAAAAGCCCATAAGCTCTAGATCACATTGAGAACCTGTTGATATATTGATATGAAAACATTTTTTTAACTAAGTAATTCGACACTCGTTGGAATTTGCGCCAGCCTTAATCATTGACCTGAAATGACTTTAGACGTTCCCTTTCGATTCCTTAGAAACGGAAAACTCATCATGAGAAAAGAAGTAAAATGGAATTTGTGTGCTTTTAATACCTTTTGTTGATGATTGAACAAACATTTTGGCGCATCCGTTCATTAACAGTGTGCCAGTTCAAATGCATTTGTTTCTTTGTTTTGTGTGAATATGTATCTATGGATTCGTGCACAGGGCTTCTGAATATACTCGCACGATTTGCATCTAAAAACTCCCGATTAGTTGGCAACAAGGGGAAGCATTGTCTTCTGTTTTGCAGGCCCTCGTTTAAGCTTAATTCTTTTCTATACGAGCTAAATTTTATTTTGTAACGGAGGGTACGAAGAATGATAGAATAGCATGTTATTTAGGTGATGTAGACTTGAAAGACAGGGATTTACAAAAATGATTTTTAACTCAGGAGAGTGGACAAGAGAGAATTTCAACTCGGGATTTTACAAAATTGAGTTTTGCTCTGGTTAAAGAAGTATACAGAATTAAGAATGTAGAATTTTATTGTGCATTGTCTTTTTGAATCAAAACAATTTTTAAAATGAGGGTAACATGAACAATTCAGTAACTTCAATTTCCAAATAACTGCTGTAAATGTATTATAGGTAATTGCGATCTTGAGAAGACGGCCTCGTGGCTCCGCCCAATACGGAATATTGTTTGAAAAAATTTTCTTCCAGCGCCGTCAAAATTTTGTGATTTTGCCGTTTCAAAATCGAATTATAGTTTTGTATTGTGATTCCAACTACTTTTCTCGAATTTTCAAATCGAAACGTTTTCGGTGGCGATAGTACAAAGCTCAAATCTTCTAACAATAGCAATATGAAATACGTTTCCATGACTTCCAGAACAGCGGCTTTCTGCTATGAACCATGAACAACTGGTTCAAAGCTTTCTTGCATCATAGTTGGTCGAGCACTAACTATCGCTTGCACATGTACGCAACTTAATTAAAGACTAGACGCCGTTCAGGCGTGAACTCGGGCTTCCTATGGGTTCAACTAGGCATTGAAACTGGGGATACAGTACTTTCTGCTGGAGTGAAAGAAATAATTGGTGAACACAGATCAACAAAGACATTTTAATTTGTTGAAGCTACTGAGTATTGGCTCATGGTTGCGCAATTATTGCGAGAAATTTTATGATATTATTCAGATCTATAATCTGTGTTACGGTTGATCGCCAATTAGCTGGCATTTAGTCTAAGAACTCCGCTGCGCTTTTTACTATTTATTTATTTCCTGATGATGCCGTGGATCGGCGAATGAGCTCGGAACATTCTTGTAAGAAATTTTAGTCATTTCTAATTTTTTTAGCAGTAGCTCTACGCTACTGAAAGTGTAGGCCCAAATTGAATTCTAACTTTTTCAATACTGTAGAGCAGGGTTCGAATTAATACATCGCAATTCGCAAAATATTTGCGAACCGATTTTTGGAACTTGCAACTTAGAAAATTACACTTTTGAGAATTGAAATTTTTTGATATCATGTATTTGTTTCAATTCTTGTGTGAACGAAGACGTATAGCCGAAATATATACAAAATTCGGGACAAAGTTGTAAACAACTCCAGGTAAGCATTGACCACCGCTGACTTAATCTCTCGACGGTTTTTGTTTTTACTAGATCGCTTTCTTTTAAAAAGACGACTAAATGCCGATTTCCAAACAGTTTTCTTAAATTTACATAAATTTACCCAATTAAGTGTATATACAGCCATGCGAACACAATGTTAACAGTTTCGAGATGTGTCAAGCTGGTTCACGCTCACGTTGTCTCGACTCAAGACACCTATACTGACTACACGATTGTACTTATAAATAACAAACTTGTCACGACAAGACCTGAATTCAGTCATTCTTATTTTCAGGGAAGTAACGCGTTCCTCGTTTCCAATGCATCACACAAGAATACAAAATGAGGCAATACGGCGGATATAAAAACGGCACTAAAGTTCATTAAAACAAAAGCAGTTAAATAAATATGGTAGATACTTGCTCTTTCGGTTTGACATGGCGCCCTTCTTGTTGTTCTTGATTTTTAATTAGCGACTGACAGTATACCAGGTTTCTTGCGTTCATCTGTACCAAAGCTTTCCGCGTAAGAGTTCTTAGTCAAGTTAATTGTAAGGTAAGTTTTGTCAACTCAAAATGGCGACTTGAAAAAAACCCAAAAATGTGCGCAGATTGCACCGGAAGCAGAAAACTCGAGATTGCGCAGATGCGCAGGAACTGACTTTTTGGAAAGTTCTGAGTTTTGTGGATGAACTGCGTTTTTAATACTCGGGCTCTTCCACAGGAAGCCCGAGTAATAAAGATATCAAAACGTTACTTCGAAGGATATTACACGGTGGCGCGTATATATGAAGTTTATCTCCTCGTGGATAAATAAGATTCCGCTCGTTTGCGTCTATTTATTGTATAAGGTGTATAGATATGAGTGTTTCCTTCGGCCGAAATAAGCCGGAAAAACAGAAATGACGTCAGCGGTATCTTCACGAGTCGAGGATATGGAAAATATGTCACTCATATCCCGGATGTAGTTTCGTATGAAATCTGTTTACGATATAACACTCATACCAATATGATAAATACTTTTATTACGTCCAAACTCGATAACTTTAATTCAATGTTTGCTTGGCTGCGACTATGTTCAGCGCGTGATCAATGTCGCTGTGCTCTCTTCTCCCGTACAGAAATTACGCTGGCCCTAGAACAGCTTCACTGGCGACATGTAAAGCAACGTGGAATTTTCAGAACAGTAGCCGTTTTCACTTTAGAGGGCAGACAAGTCGCCTGAGTGTGAAATCGAGACGAACACGTTTGCAATTTTTTTATAAGAACAGTTTTTTTAGGAACAACGAGGCTCAAATTGGCCAAGATTTAAGAACAAGTTAAGAAGTCAATCTTAGGCTCGGGCTCGACAGCTACCTTTTTTACTACAGTACAGATTGAATAAAAGATATTTTTAATGTAGAAGTTTACAACTTGGTGTTGTAAAGAATGAAGGAAAGCGCTTCTCAAGTTGAGTGATCAGAAGAAATTCAGAGTCACTGACGGTCCGTGTAAGAACTAAGGAACCATTGTTCTACAGCATTTCACATTTCCCATTCCAGAATGTTTTAATTTTCAAACTGAGAATGCAATGAAACTCTTTTTTAAAGCAATGTTTCTTTTGTGCTCTAAAAATTAAGCCAATCATAGAACTCCAAAACAAAAGCGAAGAAAACCTTTTGAATTTCATGTTCCCCACGTAGAATTTTTCTTACACTAAAAACAGAAATGTTTCAACTAAAAAGGAATGAATGAGTGAACTGGAAAGAAATACATCAGCTTACTTATGAAGATATTTTAAAAGTTTAGCCAGTCAGATCAATTGTTTAATAATATTGCAAGTTAGCACCTTTCTTCATTCCACTGCCAGTGATCTCCCTGGTTCTTACTCGGATCGCTACTTAAACCAAAAACAAAATTGGACTACAATATATACGTGTTTGTATTAGAATACCCTTACTGTGCCGGCCGCCTTGTTACACTGTTAATTTTTATCGTTTCTTTACAGATGGTTGACGTGTTGTTGCTACTTGGATTTCGATAGCATCGCTGGAGCAGACAAATTCGGAAACATTTTTATTGTAAGTAAATGTAATGAACTTGATTAAAATATTTAAAAGCGTCCGTGCCAGTCCATGCAAACCATGAAGGAGAAGTCTTAAGATTTCTAGAAAGAGAACGAGAGTTGACGACAGCGTACTATCGTTCTCGCCGCTCTTTGGCTCTCAAGAGCTTTGAACACAATGTTACACCTTTTTATTTACTTGAATGAACGTGACCTCCATCTGTCCGGGAGTGTCCCATAATAGTCTTTTTATTCACATGAATGAAAGTGACCTCCATCAGTCCAATTATATCCCATAATACCTTTTTTATTCACACGAATGAAAGTGACCTCCATCAGCCCGGGTATAACCCATAATGCCCTTTTTAATCATTTGAATGATCGTGACCTCTATCAGTCCGAGTATATCCCATAATTCCCTTTTTTTTCATTTGAATGATCGTGACCTCCATTAGTCCGGGTATCCCATAACACCGTTTTTATTACCAGCTATATCTTACACGTACACTGTTTCCATTTGCATCAGATTCGCCTGGCAGCTCACACAAACGATGACATTGACGAGGACCCGACCGGCACCAAGGCATTCTGGGATAGAGGTCTATTGAACGGTGCCCAACAAAAGGTTTCTGTTCACACATTACTCTGCATGTGATATATCTAAAATAACTCATTAGCTGGCTCGAGAAATAAACGATTTAGAAGCAAAACAAAAACTTTTTGATTCCTTTCTGCTTGGCACTATTTATGTATAAGGTTTTTCGATGGCTCACACAGTGTGTGTACGTAAAGAAATTGTGTTGTCACCACCTTAAAAACTAACAATTTCAGGGTTTTATTCGTTTGCTCATGATCAGGATGCCCAAAAACTTTTACAAAACAGCTGTGAAACACTTTCGAAACATACTCGGCTTTTACTTGCTTGGTGTCAGAGGTTTAAAGTCTTTGACTTTTGACAAATTTTGACTTCTGCTTTACCACAGCTACTTAACTCGACTAGCCTTTGCTTATTTTAAGTAGCTGTGTTCCTCACTTTCTAAAATGAGTACTCTGTAAATCTGTACAAAAAAAACTCTTGCCCAACGAGGACTAAATAATTTACTGGTATTGTTGTTGATGATGATGATGTTGTTGTTGTTGGTGAGCTTTAATCAGGTAATAAAAACTGATGAAAAAAATCAGCTGTCTTTACGTGGACGGAATGGGTGAAGCGCGATGTAAATACAGTATTTCTTAATTACTCGTCCTTTGCAGGTCGAGACGCTATCTAATTACCACGTGGGCGAGACCGTTTTGTCTCTGCAGAAGGCCACACTTATACCAGGGGGGTCAGAGTCATTGGTTTATACAACCCTCTCAGGTGGGGTAGGGATGTTGGTGCCATTCACATCTAGAGAGGTACGGTATTTCTATGTATGGCAGTATAATTGTAGCACCCTGTCAGGTTGAATGGCAGTAGGGATGTTGCTATCGTTTACGTCCAGAGATAATTATAAATCCAGCAATTTTAACGATGTTTCTTGTTTCTATTAGATACAATCAAACAGCCTTTACAACATATAGATTCGAGTGAGGCTTTCTGGAACGGGGTATAATCAAGGTTTTTTTCTCTTTCCTTTGTGTGGGTTTATGGGGTTCTTTTGTTGATGCTGTAGATCAGGAAAACTTGGATTATACCCCGTTCCAGTGGTAAGGCCTCACTCGATTCTATATGTTGTATTCACACATATGCCACAGAAGGACAACACGGTGGTCAAACAGCCTTTGTAATTACTGACCTTAGGGAAGAAGTCAAAACAATGGTATTTTTAAGGAACCCAATTTTGTCAGGGGAGGCGGTGGATGGCGGCACATACCCCCATACCCCACCCCCTCCACTTTTTCAGAGCCCAATTTCTCACAACCTGATTTAGGGGTATTGTTTTTTATTGTATTATGGACTCCTCTCTCCACAAGGAAGGCGTTGGTGCAAGCACTTTATCAATATCTATTTTATTGAATGCGATATTTGCTTCTGAAATTCAGCCTTTTTGAAAAAAGGTGGTGGGTGGCGGCACATAATACCCTACCCCCCTAAATTGGGTTCCTAGGAAGTACCATTGTTTTGAATTTTTCCCTTTGTCAAAGGGTTAGCCGGCTTTTATATTAATATTGACCAACTGTTTTCCCTTTAACAGGACATTGACTTTTTCCAGCATCTTGAAATGCACATGAGATCTGAACAACCGTCACTGTGCGGCCGAGATCATCTTTCATACAGATCTTATTACTTCCCAGTCAAGGTATAGTAAACATTATTATTATTATTAGACTCTCTCCATATATCCCACCTGGAATTCCCTTTTCTTTCCGTTGAGAGATTTCTCAATTTTAAGTGTTAATCTTCCTTCCCTCCACTCCCCTCCTCTCTCTCTCGTCAGATCCTATCCGTTTTTTTAATTCCTACCGTCTCTTCCCCCCCCCCCTTCCTTCCCTGCCGTCAGACTTGTATCCTGTTGCAAATGCTAGACCATCTCCCATCCGTCAGGATTTCCACTATTTTCATTGCTTTTCTCCAACAGAACGTTATCGGTGGAGATTTGTGAAAGTGTTAATCTCGCCTACCCCACCCTCTTCTCTCTCGTCAGATTCTGTCCGTTTTTCTATTTCCAACCAATCCCCCCCCCTCCTCCTTCCCTACCGTCAGATGTGTATCCTGTTGTAAATGCTAGACCATCTCCCATCCATCAGGATTTCCACTATTTTCATTGCTCTTCTCCAACAGAACGTTATCGATGGAGATTTGTGCGAGCTGTTCAACTCTCTCGACTCATCCAAGCGTCGCGGCATTGCTGAGGAACTGGACCGAACGCCCGCTGAGGTTAGTGTTACTGCGCAATGGCAGTGTTGGGAATGGGTTGAAATAACGGCTAGGTGTATTTTACTGCATTTGCCCCGGATATATTGCGGGTTTACCTTTTCAGCCCTGACTTTTATACAGTATTTATCTTCTCCTTACAAACCTTGCAAAACATTTGGATATGAGAAAATGGCAGTTGATAAAACAGGCTAATCCTGAAAAGAAAAATTATCCTAAACTATTGCAAGGAAAAGCGCGGGTCAAAGTCGGGGGAGTTTAACATGTGGTAACTTAATATTCCTCTGGGGATGTCTTTTTTCCACATCCTTTTGATCTTCTTGCTCAGTTTTAAGGATTTACAAAACATGTGTCGGCTCTTGAGAGTCTGACGAGAGCTCCCAAGAACTGAAACATGTTTTAAGACCCTTAAAACTGAACAAGAAGGTCAAAAGGACGTGGAAACAAGACATCCTGAGAGGAATAAAGTTACAAGATCGTGAAGAAATCTACATCAGCAAGATTATTGAAACTTTCCAAAGAATTTAACATGACGAAATTGTCTTTTTTGGGGTTTGAAATGGTTAATATGACAAGTCACTGATGACGGTTATGAAAAAAAGTACCGTTGTTATTCACTTTTAAGCCGCAGCATGTTTTCGAAATATTTCAGAGCAACATTGTTCCCAATTGGGGCGGCGGCTTAAAACCGAATTTTTCCAGAAACAAAAACTTTAACATCCAAAGTTATAAGACTATAAACACTAACTCACAATCAAGCCGCACAAAAATCTAGACATTTGAATTATGAAGTGCTGTAGAAGTCTCGTTTATTTGTCGGTAGCATGCGGTTTAATTTTACACCTGAACCCTTGAATTGAATTCTGCAAAGATTTTAGCGTTTTGAATATATAGTTTCAGTTTTTTTGGCCAGAAATCTGTAAAAACTTGTTTTAAAATGAGGTCAGCTTTTTCATTAGGCAATTTCTGTTATTAAAATATGGGATGCGACTTAAAACTTCGAAACAAACAGTTTGTGAAACCGCTCTGCTATAACTAGGGTATTTCCCATAGATACGCGTTAAATTTAAAATTTAAACTTCAGTCAACATTTTGGCTTTTTGCAAGGCATTGTGGTAAAACGTGCAGCCAACTTTTCTTCCGGTATGACGTATTAGTGCATCACTGCTGGTTAAAATGACTGCAGGCACATTTTCAAGTTAGCCTTTTTTAGAATTTATATTGGAAAATTGTTCCTTAAATTTCTATTCCTTATATTTGAAATCGCAAAATACCTAAATTTTAATTTTGGTGTTCTGGTTTTTGCTGTCTGTATGCGAAATTCGGTTTCGCGAAATTTTACTAGGTTTATATCTCTTTCAATTATTGGGTATAGAAAAGAACGCCTTAAAAAACGTTTTATTTTTATTTGTTTTCAAAACTTATTCTTTTATCTCTTGTGTGAAGTGGTGTTTGTGATTTTCCAACTAAAGAATTGTTCAAACTGTGGTCAGCAGTATTTGTAAAACTGGTCTGAAGGGCAACTTTGAAGAACAATTGAATATCAGATATTGCACGCTGAAAGGCAGAATATGTTAAGATATGTTTGTGGTCCAGGGTACTTATATTCTATTATTTTTCCTACAGGTGTCCAAGAAGTTAGAGGACATTCGAACCCGCTACGCCTTTTAGGACTCATTGCCACCGCCCCTCCCCCCAACTGTACCGTGTGTTAAGCAGATCGTGTCACTGTTAGATAAAGCGAAAGGCGATATGGATATTTATTTTGTTCTTTTTTTTTATCAAGACCAACAGTTTGGCGTTCGTTTAGTGACGCTATCAAGTTCGAGCATTCAAACACAGTCAGTTTTTGAGTGGTTATCGATCCCAGGATGCTCTGCTTCCCGATTGTCAATCATGTCTGATATTACTTGTGAGAAAAGCCGTAATATGCAGTAGTCTTCAGTGAAACGTTTAGGAGCAAATCGATTTCATGAGCTATTTCTTAATTCTTTAACATTTAGTGTCATGGACCCCAGGTAAAATGACTGGAGAAACAGAGGCATTGTGGGAAGAGATGGGCGGTCGTTCCTTGGCAACGATTACTATGTATACGTTCTAAGCACTTCTCATAAACGGTTTTAGTAGATTACAGGGCTGGGCCGAGTTGTTCACAAAACGATTAGCTCTAATCCAAGGTTAATTACCATGACAACCAACAGGTTTTGTTAAGAGTTAAGCTAAGACTATCTTTAATCAACCTTTGAACAACTCGGCTCTGGAAGTTAAGCTACGATCGTATTTCCGCCTGATGTGTTTAGTCAATGCACATTGGTCTTTTTAAGTTGTTCTTTGTTAACAAAACAGGTCAGCAATTTGGTTTTGTCGTACATGAGTACATGACTGCCTTTCGTGTATCAACAGCACAGAAAGTTTAAGTAGCGTTGTGGAAGATATATTTGGATGTGGTGTTTTCTTTTCTGTTTTATTCAATCAATTTTTACATTCTCCGCTTAAAGTTTGTGTAGGGAAAAAAACTAAGTGCTCAGAGAAAAACTAGTACAACTTTACATTTTCCGACTCCAACTCCAAATACGAGTTTTTCACGCCCTCTTTCTTTTCAAGGGGTGGATACATTGCATTCGAACGTCTAGTTATTGTCTCTACCGCTTTCTTTATAAAACTATTCATTCTCATCCCATGTGATGTGTGTTTGACCACGATTGTTCTAATGCACCGTTTTGGCAGTTGGTGCTTTCGGAACGCCTTTTCCCACAGAGGTATTGCGCATGTCTCGATGGCACAAACTGTACAACTTTGTTAAAAGTAATAAAAAAATTGCTAGATTTTTTTTATATTCTTAGTCTTGTTTTGTGTTTCTTCTTCGGCTTTTGGTTTAGTCGTATCAGCGTGCGGTTGCCGATTTATCAAGCCACGTTTGGATTTTTGCTACTATCCACGTTCTGTGGATGAATTTCGACCCAGGTATGATCCAAATGTACTATAGCAAGACGAAAATTTGAAATGTTTTAACGCCGTAAACTGGATTTACCGTTGAGAAAACGAAGAAAATCGAACAGGCAACCTACCCAAGTACGGGAGGGGCTTGGATTTGTTTTGATACGACAAAATGGTTTTATCACGTTTCTCAAAAGAAAATATTAATGAAAGCTAGAAGCTTTGTTAGCTCAGTTGATCGTAGCGACCTGTACATTTACCCACAATTCTTAGCGCAAAAACGCGTAGAGAATCATTCGATATATAAAACGTGTTGTTTAATGTACAACGAAGAGTTTTCAGATACCAACTCTCCTGCATCTTGCGGGAGACTTGCGCATTTTCGCTTGATCTCCCGCATTTTTAAAGAAAATTTAGATGACAACTAAAAGTATACAACAAAAAGCTGTTCGTTTGTTCTTGACTCGTGAAAGATAATGCAACATATACTAGCATGAGCAGTGTTCCGATTTTTCTATCCTTTATTCGGCTTCCATACATGATATGGTTTGTGAAGTAATAGATAAAAACGAGCACGAGTGTTTGATCACCCGTTCCAAACACTGAGAAAATAATGAAGTCCCGAGGGGCGAAGCTTCTCAAACTAGTGCGAAAATTTAGTACAATTAGTTTTAAAGAGTAGGTAATACGAAGGCGATTCTCAATAGGCTATTGTTTGTTTCTTATTCGTGGTAAATGAAATGAAGATTTAATATGTGGCCATTAGGGCGGGATTTTTGGTAGATTAACATAACGCCGCGTGATGGAGCTCGAGTCCGGATCAGAAAGATTTCGCGTTCCCAAAACCTCTTCAAGAAAATGTTCTGGTGAAGCACGCCGTTCCAGCTTCAACTAAGTACAAAAACAAGTGGGCAGTGAACATTTTTGCCGAATGCGGTTAAAGTTCTTGTATTAGATTGTGGTGGTCTCCTCAAGGACTAAGATTTCACAAGGTTACCGCTCTGAGCGCAGATATTGCCGAAATGGACGCTCTGTCGCCGAATTATTGGTTGTCAAAATTCGTGATGGAGGTAGCTAAAAAGTCCGCTGGAAGATACCCTCCGAAGACTGTATCATTTGTGCCCTCGAGCGTTATTTGGAGAAAAATGGATCCGAAGCTTTGAATCCTCCGGACGCTAGTGACAGAAGGTAAAGTGACAACTTTATACCGCATTTTTCAGAATTTCAAATTGCGCTGTTTTGGGAATTGAATTTGGTGTGTTGTTTTTCGAATTAAGGTTTGTCCTGTTATTTAGTATCAAGCCTTATTTAAATTCAAGTTTCTTGATCAGTGTCTTGATCAGTTTTTGAACTAATGGTATGTGTTTTGATCGCTATGTTCATTGGATATCAAAATACGTGCACCTGACCCAATTGATGTAAGCTGATTGGGACATGAATGCGATGCCTCTGAAGCTGCCATTTCTACCGTGTTAAATCAAGGTGGCTTTATGCTTATAACAGATCAACGTTCTGCGGCCTTTATGTTTGACAATAGGAAACGCACAAAGATTAAGAACAACAGGCTCCAGGACTGGTGACTTTCAGTAATTCGATGAAGTATCGACCAGACAAAGACAATGCAGCCCCAGATTCATTTACACGCGCGTATACTGCTTGCCTTCCATGTCAACATCGAACCTTGCCGAAATCCATGCTGCCCTGTGTCACCTGGTGTAACAGGGATGCTACATCTTGTGAGATCAAAGAATCTCCCTTAATCTACTGAAGAAGTCAAGAGTTTGTTCAGCATGCAGAGTCTGTGCAAAGCTGAAGTCTCAGTTTTACCGCCCACAGCCCGGAGTGCTCATCAAGGCGACACAGCCAATGGAACGACTCAGCATTGACTTCAAAGGCCCACTACCTACTTCGTCCAATAATGCGTACATACTCACCGTAGTGGATGAATACTCACGATTTCTCTTTGCATTCCCATTCCCAAACATGCACTCGTCAACGGTCATCAAGTGCCTCGACCAGATATTCTCACTTTTCGGTATGCCTCACTATATCCACTCAGATCGCGGAGCTTCTTTTCTCTCCCAAGAACTTAAGAGTTTTACGCAACGAGGAATATCAACGAGCAGAACCACGCCATATCATTCAATTGGAAACTGCCAGGCTGAACGGTACAATGGTATCATCTCGAAAGCTGTTCGTCGGCGAATCTTCCTGCTTCGCGATGGGAACTTGTTCTTCCAGATGCTCTTCACTCCATAAGGTCACTTCTCTCTACGGCAACTAAAACAACTCTCCACGAGAGATTTTTCAACTTTCAACGACGCTCGTCCCATGGTACCTCATTACCATCATGGCTCCATTCCCCTGGGTCAGTTCTGTTACGGCGGTTTGTTCGAACAAGCAAAAACGATCCCCTTGTTGAGGAAGTAGAAGAAGCAAGTGGAAACCCACCCTATGCACATGTGAAATATAAGGATGGAAGGGAATCAACCGTTTCTCTGCGAGATTTGGCTCCATGCCCGTCCACTCTTTAACAGAGTGAGGCACTAGTGGAAATTCCCAGCGATAAAGAGAAAGATCAGTGATCTGCAGTGCCAACCACTTCTTTGGATCCAGAAATACATCCAACAATCCCAGTGCCAACTGCACCCCAGTGCGCGATTTCTGAAATGACCAAGCTGCGTCGTTCCTCTCGACAAGTAAAGCAACCATCTCGTTATGGTTTGTACAACTGTACAAAGTGCACAATGCTTCATGCTTAAGTTGGACTGAGAGGATGATTAGTTAGCGATTGTTAGAGAACTGTTAGTTTGAACTTTTAGGGAGGAAGAATGCTTGTGATTTCCATGGCACTGAGCCTGTGTTATGTTTGTTGAGTTTATGACAGTAACAGAGCTCGCATTACTTTTTGGCCAGCATGTAATATAGTTTTCTTCAACGACTACCACTTTGTTGTTGTACTGAATTAACAAGTTGATCAAAGCCAAGTTTGTATGGTTACATCACACTCCCAGCCGTCTGTGGTCTTGCTGAGAGCGACGTTAGAATGTCGAGACCTGAAAACTGACTAGCGGCAGGTATTCAAATTGTTTCCTATAGATTGCCTGATCGGTCAAAGGAAAATGGTAAACTGTTCTTTTAAGTTATTGTGTTACTGCACTTAGTGCTTTCCACGGTTTTCTTTTGGCACGACCAAATTCCTTTATTGTTCTGGGGGAAGTATGGTTGCTAAGCTGAAACTTAAAGGAATTGACAGAAAGGCACCACCAGGAGTGGAACCTGTG